>OOFB01038381.1:47701-61097 GCA_900323305.1 Trachyrincus murrayi
CGCGCAAATACTTACAACCATAACACCCCCCATACACACACACACACACACACACATGCACGCACCTATACACACACACATGCAATCACACACCCACCCACACACACACGCACACACATATGTGTACACACACACACACACACACACACTCTCACTCTCACTCTCTCTCGCTCTCTCTCACACACACACTCTCGATTTCTCTCTCTCTCTCGCTGTCTCTCTCTCTCTCTCTCTCTCTCGCTCTCTCTCTCTCACACACACAGAATGTTCAGGGCTGGGAAAACACACCAAGATTATGGGAGGGAATCTTTTTAAAGACTAGCCAAACACATAAAATAAACCACAGGGACAGCCCCACAGAATGCTGTTTCTGATTGGTTCAAATTAGCCAATGAGAAACTGCAATTGCACTATCTGTGTTTCGCCAGAGGTGGTGCTGTCCCTACAATTATACTTTCTCTTTGGTTGCACTTTAATCAATGCAGCAGATTTTAGTTCTACACCTGAAACAAAAGTAGAAGGATCTTTTTCACATTTTCACACTTTTTCTGTAGTATATGTATGTTTTATGTAAATTGATTTATGTCAGTGCCAAATGACATGATAATGAAAAGTGTTTAGTGTTAGCCCCAAGCACTCCTCATGTTGGGTTTGTATTTCAGTTTGAGGGCCAGGAGATCAGCCTGGACTGTCGCATGGGGATTTTCATCACCATGAACCCAGGCTACGCGGGGCGGACAGAGCTGCCCGAGTCGGTCAAGGCCCTCTTCAGACCCGTGGTGGTCATCGTTCCCGACCTGCAGCAGATCTGTGAGATCATGCTCTTCTCTGAGGGCTTCCTGCTGGCCAAGGCAAGGAAAGACACACACGCACACACATATAAACATACTTACATGCACACACACGCACACACACGCACACACACATATATAAATACTCGTACCCATACATTCATATACATACATGCATACACACATATAAACTACCACATTCAAATCAATTGTGCATTTTCCTCCTAAATGAACATAGTTGTCTGTGCTTCTGAGATGTAGATTCTGGCCAAGAAGATGACAGTGCTGTATAAACTGGCCCGTGAGCAGCTGTCCAAGCAGTTTCACTATGACTTTGGCCTGAGAGCCCTCAAGTCTGTGTTGGTGATGGCCGGAGAGCTGAAGAGAGGATCTCCAGATCTCAATGAGGTAGGACTTCAAGCTCCTAAAACTCATTTTTATTTTAGTAATTCTAGCTTTTAGAACAAACAGGTAAACAAATAACTAATCTATCTTGTGAAAGAAGTGACAATTTATTTCTCTCTGAGATTTAATTCAATCCATTTATTCATGTTGTAATTATTTATAATTTCATTTTCTTTGTTATTTAATTTTTTTATGAAAGTGTATGTTGTTTAATGTATTACATATAATTTACTGTGACATTTTTCTTCACATATGTTTTTATATATACAGTATATATACATATTTAATTCAGGATGCATAATTGAATCTTTAATGTTGAATTGTATTGAATTATGTCTATCAGTTCAGTCTATGTGAATGACGTTTGTGTTCATTTGATTGGTTAATTGCCTTGCTCTCAGGACGTGGTGCTGATGCGAGCCCTCAGAGACATGAACCTGCCCAAGTTTGTGTTTGAGGACGTGCCGCTGTTCCTGGGGCTGATCTCTGACCTGTTCCCGGGGCTCCACTGCCCTCGTGTCCGCTACCCCGACTTCAACGGTGCCGTGGAACACAGTTTGCAGGAGAACCGGTTCAGCATGCTGCCTGACCAGGTGTCTCCATTGGCCTCCGTTGCTACACAGTCCAAGACAGCAGCTCATTCTCGCTTCTGTGTTTTCAAACTACTTACATCAAACAAGTTTAAAGAGAAGGATTTTTTTTTTTTATTGTACATGCACATTTTTCTATATTTATACTGCCATATACATTCTACTTTTTTGTGTTTTTATATTTCTTACTTACATTTATTCTGTTTTCTTTTTTCTATTATCTTGAGCTGAGCAATTGTCAATAGAAAGAAACGTGAGTAGCAGGTAGTAGGAGGAGCCTGACGTTCAGGGGGGTGGATACGGGGGCGGATGTGGGAGGAGCTTGTGAGCATTTGTGGCGTGTGACGCTTCTGCTTCTGCGTATGTTTCCAGGTGGACAAGGTTGTGCAGATGTATGAGACCATGATGACCAGACACACCACCATGGTGGTGGGCCCCACAGGCGGGGGGAAGTCGGTTGTGATCAGTACCTTGTGCCAGGCTCAGAGCAAGTGAGTACTGCCCTGCATCAACCTCAAAGTAAAAGACAACGTGAATCTGGCCTCTGTAATGTGATGTGTTTATAAGTCTATTTCTACATGTATTATTGGTTTATGTGAGGGCAGGGCACAGCGTAGTATGGATGTGATCAGATTTTTACATACTACCTACTGCTTACTTTCAAATTATGTCAGCCCCTTACAGTGTTGCTATTGGTTGCGATGTTATGCAAAATCGGGAAGTATAAATGATAAAGTACAGAAGAAAGCACAGAAAGTAGTAATAAAGAATAGTAAATTTTTTCCCGCCTGATCCTTTTTTATAAAACATTCCCGCCTGATCCTTTTGCCACATTCACAACACTAAATACAGCTAAATAATTGCTGTGTCTGATTAGCAAAACATTTTGTGTGCAATTGGTAATATCACTTGAAATGTAACTGCAGTTGTGTTTCACCAGAGGTGGCGCTGTCCGTGCAGTGTTGTTGTTGGTTGTTGAGTGTTGAATGCTGCTGGTGTGTTATGCTGTGGTCCCGCTGGCAGGCTAGGACTGCTCACTAAGGTGTACGCACTGAACCCCAAAGCCATGAGCGTTATCGAGCTGTACGGCATCCTGGACCCGGTCACGCGAGACTGGACCGACGGCATCCTGTCCAACATCTTCCGCGACATCAACAAACCCACCGATAAGAAGGAGAGAAGGTAGAGGGGGGGAAAAATAATTGATGATTGATGATTGATAATGATGATGATGATGATGATGAGCAGGGTCCAAAATGAACACCTGCCACCAGCCAATGGCCCATAGATTTCATAATTTGGCAGGTAAAAAATAACATTCAGCGTTGCATATTAAAACAATTGTTTAGCTCTGGTATGTAAAAAGACTAACTTTGAAAAGTACATTTTGGACCCTGATGATAAGGCACCCTTACTGATGTGATTTGTTGTCTGTTGAAAAATGTGTAGATACATTTAACATTGTACTGTATGGTTTTCAGATTTCAGGAGTATCGACCTCAGTCTGGTCTTTCCTCTATCCTAAAACAAAAACTGAAAAAGTTATATTTTCTAATGTAATGTAATTATCCACCTGCTGGAGACAGACTCCAGTCCACTTCTGGTTACAATACTGTGTGAGATGTGACCCTGTGACCCTGTGGCCCTGTGGCCCTGCAGGTATATCTTGTTCGACGGGGATGTGGACGCTCTGTGGGTGGAGAACATGAACTCAGTGATGGATGACAACAAGCTTCTGACTCTGGCCAATGGGGAGAGGATCCGTCTGCAAGCACACTGTGCACTGCTCTTCGAGGTTGGTTGCATTCATACCCCTGTGATTGACAAGCAAGATGGATTCCGAAATGAGTGTCATTTCTAACAAATTATATTAATATAATAGCTCTTAAATCTTACCTACAGCACTTTTAATGTTATGTGATATTACATGTTAATATTAACTGTACTACTACTAACTGTATTATTACAGGTTAATATCATGTAATTACATTACAGGTTAATGCTAAACCTGCACTATGTAGGTTTTCCCATTAGCAACCTCTAGTGGTTATAGCTATATCATTTTCAGATGACAGTAGTCTGAGATTTTCCCACGTGGGGAAAATTAAATGGCTGCAGTAGAAAGGTTACATAGTGCAGGTTTAAATGTTACAGGTCAATGTTATGTGTGTTATTACATGTTAATGTTAAGTGTGTTATTACAGGTCGGAGATCTGCAGTACGCTTCCCCTGCCACCGTGTCTCGCTGCGGGATGGTTTTTGTGGACCCCAAAAACCTACGCTACGCCCCCTACTGGCAGAGATGGATAAGCAGCAGACCAGGGAAGGTGAGATATCATGTGTGAACCATGTCATCTATTTACTGTAGTTCAGTGACTCTTGTGTATTCCGGGGAACCGCTTCAGTCACAATTTATTACTTTCCAGAAAGTTTTGAATGAATACATATTTTTTCCCCTTCTTTTTCTAGGACCATGAAGATCTGAACAAGCTCTTTGAAAAATATGTTCCCAAGACCATAGACATGATAGTGGATGGTGTCATTGATGGCAAACAGGGGAGGAAACTGAAGACCATTGTTCCCCAGACAGATCTCAACATGGTGATTATTAATTAGTTATTAACAACCACTCATAATTACACCCTACACATAAGAGGGCTTGTACATCAGAATGCATCATAGGATGTTTTGTTGGCGATACTCTGCCATATTGAGAGGACTCAAGAGAGTTGTAGTTCATCCAAAAAATATTTCTAAAAAAGAGTATTATACCGGGACAAATGACTGAAAGGGGATGAAGAACGTTACTTACATTGCTAAAACAGGGCTGAAGAGACTGATTTTGCGATTCATTACTGAACAATGACCAAAAAAAACATTACTACCAACAGAATAACTAACATTCCAATGTCCAACGCCCAAAATGGCGGCGGTCATTACGATGTGACTATTCAGTCGATTGCATTTTCTTCACTACCTAATACACTCACACATTCACCCATTTACTCACACCTTCACCCATACACTCACACCTTCACCCATATACTCACACATTCACCCACCTACGGTAGAGTCAACCATGCAGGGTAGAGAAAACGACTTGCTCATGGACACATGAGCACATTAGCCGAGTGGAGCCGGAAAATCAAACCAGCAACCTTCCAGTTGCCAGACGACCTCCTCTAGAGATACTAGAGAAGTCGCCAGGTGATTCTATTGGTTGATGTGGGTCACGTGTCCAGGTGACCCAGCTGTCGTTGATGCTAGAGGCCCTGCTAGACGCTGCAGAGAGCCCCAGCCCAGAGGCCCTGGAGTGCTACTTCCTGGAAGCCCTCTGCTGTTCCCTGGGAGCCTCCCTATTGGACAATGGCAGAAGCAAGTTTGATGACTTCCTCAAGAAAGTGTCCTGTTTGAGCCTGGTCCACGACGAGAAGGCCATGGCCGGACCGGGAGAGATCCCAGGTGTGATAAACGGAAGACATTTAGACATTTGGAATAGCCTACTTCCAAAACTATAGTGAGAATGCTACAAACTGTATATATAACTCTTTGGATTCATTATTATTAGTATTTGGGAGTATTTAGGTTGTGGTTACCATTATTACCTATTTATCTGTATACTTATGTAGACATATTCAGTAAGGAAAAACATGTTGCCTAAACAGAAGAAGGTGTTGCAATTAAAAGACAATCTGTGAAGACCCTTCCTACACAAGTATAGTGTCCATGGGTTTAAGTAAAACAATAAATAAATGATACTATGCATTATAAACAAGGGTCTATCTCGGCAGGCTACCTCCCAACGTTGTATGATTTCCATTTTGATGGAGCGCAGCAGAAGTGGGTTTCCTGGAGCTCCCTGGTCAGCAAATACGTCCACGACCCCCAAATCAAGTTCATCGATATTTTAGGTAATTCTCTTCTCCTGATTTGAAAAAAAAGACTGAAGGACAAAAGATAACCCTTGATATGTCATCTATTCAATGTGGTGTATTTCTCAGAATCATCTCAACTTGTGATTGTAAAGGCAGAATGCATGTTTTTACAACTGTAACTGCCTTCATTTCTTACTTTAGTTGGACTCACTAGGATTTTAGAAGCCTTTCCAGCCTCTTTCAGGGCGTAGGGTTCGGGGAGGGTATCATCTGATGCAGGCTGGTGGAGGCCTCTGAGGCTGCAACTGTGTTAAAAGGCAATACTGATTGTTTTGACTCTTGTTGGCTAATCTGTTGAACCTCTGTCTCCCAACCTCTGTCTCTTCCAGTGCCTACTGTGGACACGACTCGTGCCGGCTGGCTGCTGGAGCAGATGGTGAAGATAAAGAGACCTGTGGTTCTGGTGGGAGAGTCCGGCACCTCCAAGACAGCCACCACTCAGAACTTCCTGAAAAACCTCAGCGTGGACACCACCGTGAGTTTATCGCCATGCGTTGCGGTTTTAAAGGAATAGTCAGACTTTTTGGGAAATACCATTATTTTAGTCAATAGCCATATTCAAACAAGAAGCACTGTAGTCTTTTACCCTCGCTTCACTGACGGAGTTAGTCAATCTCATCTGCTTCCATTGATATCGGCTAACTCGCTCAAAGGCTAACTCTATCTAATCGAGAGCTGGGCTGATTGAGAAAAAATGCTTCTCGTTTGAATATGAATATAAGTGGAAAATAAAGTAATTTCCTAAAAAGTCAGAGTATTTCTTTAAAGGGAGCTGCAGAGGCCTTTGGTTTACTAAGATTGTCTTCTTTTGGAATGTTGAAGTCAAGTTTTAAATTCAGGATTTAGTTTGATCAATTCGAACCCCACTCTTTTTCCCAGACAACCCTCATCATTAACTTGTCATCGAGGACCACTTCGATGGACCTGCAGAGGAACCTGGAGGCTAACGTGGAGAAGAGGACCAAGGAGACGTACGGACCTCCGATGGGGAAGAGGCTGCTGGTCTTCATAGATGACCTGAATATGCCACGGGTATACCTGCTCAAAGCTTACTCTAACTCATATTACACAGTGCATTCATATAATCAACATAACATCATTTCCCGTCTGGGATCAATAATGTATTATCTTATCTTATTGAAATAGTTCTGGGACTTGGTGACACGGTCCAAATTTTTTTAAATCTGAGATTCCAATGTAAGAAAAAATTAACAAATGCATAATTAGTGATTTTATTTTGGCATTGACCTGCTCAGTGTTCTTTCACAATGAAAGAACCCTACAACATGTGATGTCACGTCAACGCTGTCGTACCGTGTTGTCATTGGTTCGCAGGTGGACGACTACGGTACCCAGCAGCCAATCGCCCTGCTGAAGCTGCTGCTGGACAGAGGGGGCATGTATGACCGAGGCAAGGAGCTTAACTGTAAGCTGCTGAAGGACCTGGGCTTCATCGCCGCCATGGGGAAGGCAGGAGGCGGCCGGAACGAGGTGGACCAGCGTTTCGTGTCCCTCTTCAGCGTCTTCAACATCCCCTTCCCCGAGGAGGAGTCGCTGTACCTCATCTATGCGTCCATCCTCAGAGGTCACACTAAGGTCAGCAACAGTGGCTTCTGCTCTTAAAGCATCGTTAAAGTTTGGTAGAGGTTGTGTAGTTACCTCGCCATGATGTAACTCCAAATATTGGCGAGATATCTTCAATAGTTGCTCTGTAGATTCAAACTTGATAATCCAAAATAGTGTTTTTTTCTCTCCCTATTCAGCGTTTCTTGGAAATACAAATGTCAACTTCATGTTGATTTTACAATTTGAATTAGGAAGATGATCCGGTAGTTAGTTTCCGAGACGAATCACCGTGTTTGTTATATATATATATATATATATATATGCCTCTTCGCTAGCACGAGATGAGAGACGGTTTACGTATTCAGTATATCTACGGCGAGGGGATGAAGAAAATAATACCTTTACCAATCATTGTAAACAGACGAAACATTTTTGAATCTGGTTTTGTTATCTTATACATTGGCAGAATCCACTTTGTTCACGTTTGTTTGTGCGCTAAAAGTGTGACTTTGAGACCTGTTTCACCGTGCAATGTTCAGTCAATGGGAGAGAGGAAAAAACACTATTTTGGATTATCAAGTTTGAATCTACTGTTCCTCATTTGGTACGTTCTATAAACGTCTTCTCCTTCTTCCTTTTCAGCCGTTCGATGAGACGATACAGAATGTGTGTGACAAAGTGACATTGTGCACCCTGGAACTCTACAAGGCCATCGCCAAAGACTTACCGCCCAGGCCCTCCAAGTTCCACTACATCTTCAACCTCAGGGACCTGTCGCGCGTCTACAGCGGGCTGACGCTCACCAACGCTGAGAGGTCGGAAGACGGCTCATTCACGTCATGAGTCTGCTTGTTCCTCTTGTCTCTAACGCTGGATGTGTACTTCACGTCGGCCCTTGTTCCTCTTGTCTCTAACGCTGGACGTGTACTTTACGTCGGCCCTTGTTCCTCTTGTCTCTAACGCTGGACGTGTACTTTACGTCGGCCCTTGTTCCTCTTGTCTCTAACGCTGGACGTGTACTTTACGTCGGCCCTTGTTCCTCTTGTCTCTAACGCTGGACGTGTACTTTACGTCGGCCCTTGTTCCTCTTGTCTCTAACGCTGGATGTGTACTTTACGTCGGCCCTTGTTTCTCTGCTAGGTTTTTGACCGTCACCCAGTTTGTGCGCGTTTGGAGGAACGAGTGCCTGCGTGTATTTCACGATAGACTCATCAATGAAAAAGACAAAACCTTGGTAATAAGTGGTATATACTCTTGTAATGATATAGTATCTTTCAGTAATCATTTATGTAATTATATTGTCACAAATGTTTAATTATGAAATCTACAAGATTTGAGAGTTGTAAGGAGAAAAATATTTTTAAAATAAACAAACCAAAGAAGCATTCCCTCTCTGCTCCATCCCTGCCGACGTTTGAGAAGTGTTGCATTCACTCATTAATAGCTGACGGACGGCTGTGGCATTTCTACCAAATTACACTCAAATGATAGCTCTTAAATCTTACCTTCAGCACCTTTAATTATTATGTTTTGAATAGATACATGATGTTTTACTTTTTCTTTCAGCGGTCATCCGTCTATCTTTGTCCTGTCCTTAAAATTAAACCGTTATATTGTGTTTTTCACCCTCAGGTCCAAGACCATTTGAAGAACCTGATCGATGAGCATTTTAAATCGGACCTGGCGGCCGCCATGAGAGACCCCATTCTGTTTGGAGACTACAGGACGGCCATGAACGACAGCGAACCCAAGGTGTACGAGGACATCCAGGACTACGATGCAGCTAAAGCACTCTTCCAGGTGCTGTCATGGTCGCAACATGGCCCACAACCTGTGTCTGTGTATCGTGTGTGTGAGGATCGAGAGGGGTTTATTAATTATATATATAAAGATTCATAATATACCTCTGTGATTGTGGGCTGCATTGCCTGGTATGGTATTGAGTAGTTGATGGTTTTGGATACAAAATGAATCCCGTATTCCCTCTCTGTATTTGTGTTTCACCACATATACTCTCTGGCATTTTTCTGGCAGGAGATCCTGGAGGAGTACAACGAGTCCAAGTCCAGGATGAACCTGGTTCTGTTTGACGATGCCCTGGAGCATCTGACCAGGGTGCACCGCATCATCCGCATGGACCGCGGCCACGCCCTGCTGGTGGGCGTTGGGGGTTCTGGAAAACAGTCGCTGACCAAGCTAGCCGCCTTTACAGCCGGATGCGAGGTTTGTAAAAGTATATGTTGAAAACCCCTAAACAAGACGAAATAACACAAGGGGTCCCCGGAGAGGAAAATACATTACAGAGAACAAAAACAACACATCAGGATAGCAGACCAGAAGTAGATTACTATACAAAGTTTCCGTAACACGAGCAAACTGTGATATATGATTAAAAAAACAAATGGGTCAACCTCAGAATTGTACATTTCCATTTTTTTCAGTTTTACTAAATGCGATTGAAAGTCGTACACACTTTTTTACTACTTTGCTGTCTGTATTTTGACCAACGTTTCGGCATACAGCCTTCATCAGGGTCAAAATCAAGACACAGCAAAGGAGAAAGAACCTTCTATCTTATTTTGTAGTATGTTTTCCATTGGTCAGCACCTCACGTAAATGTCTGTTGGGTGTGCACCATCTTTATTTTCTATATTACATATTGTAATTACTATATTGTGTAATATACATCTATATTACACAAAATAATAAAAGATAAGGATATGAAAGAGATAACTGAATGTGCTCCTCCCCAGGTGTTTGAGATAACTCTGAGCCGAGGCTACGCTGAGTCCAACTTCCGTGAAGACCTGAAGAGCCTCTACCTGAAGCTGGCCCTCGACAACAAAAAGATGGTGTTCCTGTTCACCGACGCCCACGTGGCCGAGGAGGGATTCCTGGAGCTCATCAATAACATGCTCACCTCCGGTTAGTCTCTCTCGCTGTCGTCGCACCTAAACCACGCCCGTAGCTACCAGTAGTTCCTCACAGGACGCTGATCGGTCCGAACCGCTGTTGGGTCGACCACAAGCGGATAACTTGAAGCCTGGCTAGATGGATTCTCGCGTGAATGTGATCTCGTGAATCCAGCTACCTCGCCGTCTCCCCCCAGAAGTTCTGCTATAACATCGTAGGACTATGCCCCCACCCACCCCCTCAGGCATCGTTCCCGCACTGTTCCCTGACGACGAGAAAGAGTCCCTTCTCAACCAGCTCCGAGACGAGGCCATGAAGATGGGCGCGGGGCCTTCCAAAGAGAGCGTGTGGCAGTACTTTGTCAACAAAAGTGCCAACAACCTGCACATCGTCCTGGGGATGTCCCCCGTGGGAGACACGCTGCGCACACGCTGCAGGAACTTCCCCGGTGAGAGCCAGCATGGCGCAGATGCTTTTCTTGTGTTTGCTCATGTTTCATTTGTTTGACCTGGATGCCCTGCTTTATCTCTCTCTCTCTCAGGCCTGGTGAACAACACAGGGATAGACTGGTTCCTGCCTTGGCCGCCACAGGCCTTACACGCAGTGGCTTACGCTTTCCTGGGTTCGTAGGCGAATATTCATTTCTTCAAAAAGCAAAAAGACTAGAAAGCCTAAGATCTTTTCCTTTTAGGTAGGCTTAATTGTTGTGATAACGTGATAATTACTAACACAGGAGAGAACCCAATGGTCCCGGAGTCCCACTCGGAAGCAGTGATAGCCCACGTGCGCATGGTTCACGAATCAGTGGGAGAATACAGCGAGATGTTCCTGCAGAAGCTCCGGCGCAGCAACTACGTCACTCCAAAGAACTACTTGGACTTCATTAGCACCTACGTCAAGCTGCTGGAGGACAAGGACCACTCCATCCTCGGTAAGAAGCAGGGGCCCTCGAAAGAGTTCCCAAACTCTTTATTACGGACAAAATGATACCCTTTTTATCTATTTTTAATGCAGTCACAAAATCAAGGTCTTGGTCAAGGATTAGTTCTAAGGATTAGTTATGAGGATGCTAGATGCTAGTTATATTACACAGTCCATCCACACTATCTCAACATCAGAGGACTTGACCAATGGGGCATCAGTTTGACATGCACCTGACTATGTGAGAGCAAAGTGTGTGTTTTGTGTGTGTGTGCGATGATTCAGTGGCGTCTATCTCCTCCTCATCTCAGCTCAGTGCAATCGTCTGGAAGGAGGTCTAGATAAGCTGGAGGAGGCTAGCGGTCAGCTAGCTGAACTCAACACCAAGCTGGCTGAACAGAAGGTTGTCCTGGCCGAGAAATCCATCGCCTGTGAGACGCTGCTACAGGAGATCTCCACCAACACCACCGTGGGTCAGTAAGACACACTTCTCTGCCTGTCTACTAATATCACCCTAACCCTAACCCACTAATAACCCTAACCCTAACCCTACGCTAACACAATGCAAGGAAAAGAATCTGAAAAACAAAACAGACGCAAACAAAAACAAAGTCATTGCAATTCATTGATTCTTAATTGATTCTTAAATTAGGTCCAGGTGTTATAATTGGCCATCTTTTTAATTGTAATGTGATCTCTTGGGGCTAGTTTGAATCAGGAACAGAAACTGCAATAACCTATGTTCCTCTAAAGGGGGCGCCTTCCCCTCAGTTTCATTTCAATTTTGAAAAATATTGTAAAATAAATATGTCAATCTTTTACCGCTGTATATGTTGTAGGGTTAGTATTAGTATAACCATCCTATTCTTATGGCTATAATATAATGTAGCGCTCTATGGAAGTCACGTTGTATGGCTTGACAGATCTTTTGATCTTCCAGCCGAGGAGAAGAAGCTGCTGGCGGAGGACAAGGCCAGAGAGATGGAGGAGCAGAACAAGGTGATCGCGGTGGAGAAGAAAGATGCAGAGAGCTCCCTGGCCGAGGCCCTGCCTGCGCTGGAGGCAGCACGCACCGCCCTGCAGGACCTGGAGAAGTCTGACGTGACTGAGATCAGGTGCTGCTTCCGCTTTAAACGTCCAAGAATAACCACACATTCACTCAGTGCTAACCTGCAGCCAGACTGAGGACTGCGGTTAAGTCCCAAGATGTGTATTTCTGTGTGTGCAACACAATGCAACATCTTGTTTGTTGCATGAGCCCAACATACACAACAACACACATTCTTCTCTATGGCTCTTTTTCCCTCCCTATTGGGCTCTGTTAGATCCTTTGCCAAGCCCCCTAAACAGGTGCAGGTGGTGTGTGAGTGCATCCTCGTGATGAGAGGCCACAAGGAGATCAGCTGGAAGGCGGCCAAGGGGATGATGTCAGAGTCTAACTTCCTGCGCTCGCTCATGGAGATGGACTGTGATGCCATTAACCCCAGCCAGGTTAAGACTGTCAGAGGTACTGTTTCTGTAGTGTAACCTATTTTCCAAATAAAAGGGGATTATTAGACTGGGGCAACATCTCTAGTGGATGTGGTCATGATGGTTATTATGTTATTGTGTACTGCCTACTGCTTACTTTCAAATTTGATCAGGGCCCAACTGTGTTGTAATTGGTTAGAATGCTTTTCCCATCCACTCAGATATCGAACACAATCAAATACACATTTCAATTAGATTTTAATGTAAAATGCAAATAAAAATAAATGCATAATAGGAAATATTTTGTCAATTTCAAAATCAAATCAAAATCATGAGCACATTTTGTTTGATTGTAAATAACATGTTCATGTAGTTGTTTATAGATGATGTTTCTTTCCGTTGGTCAGGTTTCCTGAAGCACCTCAACACTAGCTTTGATGAGATGCAGGCCATCAGCAAGGCCGGCTCGGGACTGCTGAAGTTTGTGGAGGCTGTGATGGGCTACTGCGACGTCAGTAAGGAGATCAAGCCCAAAAGAGAGAAGGTAATCAAAAGCTCTGGCGTGTATTCATTCATACATGTAGAGGACTAGAGCTGGGCCAGGACTAGAGCTGGGCCAGGACTAGAGCTGGGCCAGGGTTCAATACCATTCATACATGTAGAGGACTAGAGCTGGGCCAGGGTTCAATACCATTCATACATGTAGAGGACTAGAGCTGGGCCAGGGTTCAATACCATTCATTGTATTTCTGCTCTCTCTCTTTTTACATCTCTTGAATCTTACCGACAGCACCTACAGTGTAAG
>OOFB01038384.1:8582-19902 GCA_900323305.1 Trachyrincus murrayi
ACCGGGGGGGGGGGGGGGGGGGAATTAATAATACTTGAGTAAATGCTGCAGGAATTATACCCGTACAAACATACAAACATATACATAACATTTATACACAAGCATTTTATAAGCACAACGCACACATTTAACTAACGCACAAGCACACACGTAAATGCACACATGAGTATAGATAAGACACCTTTCGTCAAACATGCACATGCTAGCGTACAAAGCGCCATGTGAGACATCAGCAATGTGTAGGAGATCAGAAGAGAGATGGAGGAGGGGAGCTGCGGTGCTCATTGATCATGGTTTCTACCGTCTCCTCCCACGTGCCATTATACCCCGACTGACACAACATGCCATAGTGGAGGCAGATGTGCACTGGGCTTGTGTTCATCTCACGTTCAGTTGCACACGGGAGAGGTTTGCCTTCAGGGCTTCCTGCCACAAATCTTTCTGCCAGAAAGCCTTTAGGAAGTCTGGTGACGTAGTATAAAGAGTGACAAAGTACATGAATGGGGATGAATGGGTCGAACACAGGACTTTCACCCAGGAGACTGGGGTTCATGTCCTGTTATTTGTGTGTTATGTGTGTTGTGTTATTTTTAGACTGACTTATTATTTTCAGGTTTTCAATCGCAGTTTGGTTAGGTTTAGGCAACACAACTACTTGGTTAGGTTTAGACAACACAACTACTTGTTTAGGTTTAGGATTTCTGGCAGAAATCAAATTTCTCCCGTGTGCCGTTGAGTTCAGCACCACAGACTTCGTTTCAGCATCTTCACAGAGAGACAGGAGACAAGCAGAGGGCTCTGGTGGGACACGGCTGAGAAAGACACAGCAGAACTGACACGGGTTTGATATGCACTATACTGATTGTGAGGGGTTATTGTGTGTTGTGAGGGACCGAGCCTGAAACACGGGCCCTCTACGGAAAAGAAGGGCGAGAGACCAAGGGTTGCGGATTAACAAAACATGGAATATAAATTTTACCAAAAATACAACAAAATACTTGAAAAATGTCCGGTAGCATGCTGGTGCTAGATGTCTGTGGGCATAGGGTGGAAGTATATGTCCTGGTGCCGCCGGCCCGTATGTGTGTTAAGTCATATATGTGTTTATGAATATTGTGTGTTTTTACCATTTCTTCTAAAATAATAATATATATATACTCTGTATGTGGCAGTAGACCCTTGCCACATGCCACCGAAGGAGCTTCTCTGGCTCCTCCGACCACCAGGACACAGGTGGTGATGAGTAAACCGGTTTATTGCAGAGTTGAGAACAGTTTTGCAGGCAGAGCAAGTGGTAAGTGCTGACATGTCAGCACTCCCGTGTGTGATGGTGAGTGTGTGCTGGTGGCTGGTTTAACCTGTGGGCCTTGATTGCCAAATGCGGTGGTGGAGCCCAGTGGAGGACGGGGGAGGCAGCGTCTGTTGCTAGCCGCTCTTGGATCTAGCCCGCAGCAGCCCTGTGCAGCCTCACCCAGCCCCAGAGTCTAATCAGTCTCTCTCTCTCTCTCTCTATATATATAAATATATATATATATATTTATATATATATATTTGTATATTTGTGTATGTATATATATACACATATATATAGAGAGAGAGAGAGAGAGCGACAGAGAGAGAGACAGAGCATTCATTGTGGGAGAATAGATCAACGGGGAGCTTCGGGAGGTGCAGTATAGTTAGGGTATAACTATATGTAAATAGGATGAAACATACTTATATGAAGCAGCTCCCCTCCTTTGAGGTTCTCACAAATCTTCACTCAATAACTGAGTTATTGATGGTGTTGGAACACACACACACACACACATACACACACAATTTAAAGGAAAGTAGGTGGCCCATTACCATCTCTCCCGATCATTCTGTGTGTGTGTGTGTGTGTGTGTGTGTGTGTGTGTGTGTGTGTGCGCCTCTGTGTGTGTGTGTGTGTGTGTGTGTGTGCCTCTGTGTGTGTGTGTGTGTGTGTGTGTGTGTATCCTTCTCAACAGCAAAGGGACAGAATCAGCTCCATCTGTCAGCCAAGAAGAAGAAGAAGAAGAAAGAGAGAGAGAGATAGAGAGAGCGAGAGGAGGAGGAGGGAGAGAGAGAGAGATGGTGTGTCTGGCTCAGCACACAGTGGTGTGGTGGATGGAAGTCACTCATCCCAATGCAGTCCATCATTCATTTCCCTATTCTCTTTCACTTATTCTTCACTTCCTTCCTTCCTTCCTTCCTTATCAGGCAGGACATGCCAGATCATGATAAAATGGAGCTGTTAGAAGACACACACGCACACACACACACACACACACACACACACACACAGTAGATTGCGCAGACTAGACAATATACAATCGATGAAATAGATAAATGGGTGTGGCAAAGGGGCGTGGCCAATACATCAGCTGTAGGTGGGGAGCCAGGTGTGGCCTGTTAGAGGATTAGACACAGCTGCAAGAGATGTGCTGATTACCAGACATCTAATATATAGACAGTTAGGTCTGGGCCAAGGGGCAGCCTGTCTGTAAAGCCCTGGCGGATGCGACTAGCATGTAGTTCCTCTAACGGCCTGTAGGTGGTTCATGGTAGATACTAACATGTAGTTCCTCTAACGGCCTGTAGGTGGTTCATGGTAGATACTAACATGTAGTTCCTCTAACGGCCTGTAGGTGGTTCATGGTAGATACTAACATGGAGTTCCTCTAACGCATACCTGGGCATTGTACGGCCCCCGGGCCACATCAGGCCCTTTGGCTGTCCCCCGGCCCGCGTGAGGTCAATGGTAAATTAGGAATCAAACATAAATGATGTAAATACGTGGACATCATGCACAACTTTATTTTGAAGGCGACTGCTATTTTTTAAATTTACATAGGCTTATGTTCGTGCGTGTTGGCATGCCTGCAAGCGCTTGCGCCTTCACTGGCGAACAGACATTTAGGAGAAGTGTCAGTTAGCTCACCTTAAAAAAAGAAAGATTGACACAGAATGTAGAGTTTTTAACAAAACATGGACTTCTAAGTATGTATTTACTGAAGTCAAAGGTAAAGCCGTGTGCTTAGTTTGTGGAATACAGATCGCTGTGTTTACAGATCGCTGGATTACAATTTGAATCGCCATTACGAGACTAAACACGCAGACAAATACAAGAATTTGACTGATGCTAAGCTGCAAAATCAACAAGGACTTTTTACCAAGCTTCACACATCCAGGGATGGAGCAGTCAAAACCAGCTTTGTGATATCCCACAAATTCTGATGGGGAGTTGATCAAAGAGTGTTTGGTGGACTCTGCAGTGCTAATATGCCCTGAGAAAAAAGAAGCATTTGAGAATGTGCCTCCAGGCGAACCGTAACAAGAAGAGTCAAAGACATCGCGAGAAGGGTCATAGTCATCACGAGCAATCTGGAGATCAGCTGCAAAACAAAGCGGACAATTTAGACTTTTTCTCCTTAGCACTGGACGAGAGCTGTGATGTCCGCGATACAGCCCAGTTACTCATCTTTGTACGTGGGATAATGAAAGACTGAGATTACGGAGGAGCTGGCAGCAATAATAGCAATAGCTCTTATTACTTTTTTTGTATAAAGTTAATTTAATGCTGGTCTTTGAAATACTGCAAAAACATCCTCTTTTTCAAAATCGTTTTTGTGAATGTTGATTAAATGTTGATTAAATAATGTTGGCGTTTTTACTATGCCTGAACCACATTTTCATAGCTTGAATGTAACTACTCTTATGTAAATCTTACCAGTAGCAGCTAATCAAAACCATACAATGTAATGTTTTTTATAAAGAGATAAAATAAATATTGAGCAGAATTGAGTTCAGCCTATTGGTCAACAGTCACAGTTTCTCATGAGGCCCCTTGGGAAAATGAATTGCCCACCCCTGCTCTAATGGTTGGATGTAGCAGGATGCGCCACCACGGGAAAAATCTAATTTAATTCCCGTAATACAAAGCAAATATATTTTTTCTTCGTACGGTTAGGATCTCAGATCTCATGTGTTTTGGCCATAGACTACTGCGGGGTGGCCATTAAATTCCCGCCCTCAATGTGTCAAATATGGATCATTTCTGCTGCTGGTTGCAAAAATCTCAAGCAATGTAGAGAAACGTTACGTCACGTAACGGTTGTGTGTAAACCAATGGGTGACATCACGGACGCTACATCCATATTGTTTACAGTCTATGGTCTGGGCACAAGGCCCAAGAAACGCGGTAGTGAAACCAGAGTTTAAACCGGCCCCGGTGCTTTTTACTCTAATTTCCTTCAAATAGAAAGGAAAGGAGGCTGGACGTCGCAGTAATGGCTGTCAGGAGCAGCAAGTGTACAAGTTGGCTGAACAGCGGGTCCACCTAGACGTGACATTGGAACCGATTATAAAAAGACGTGATCTGTACAGTGGGGAGTCCCGCTGAAGTTATTCTCCGTGTCAGCGTTCGGTGTGATATTGCGGCAGGACGTTTCCTCCCTGGCTCCATGAGCCACATTACAGCACTCGTTTATCATCTCCTGTCAGTTGTTTTAACGTTGAGCCAACTTCCACTCCTTGATCTACACACCATCTGGAAATGGGAACAGATATGGAGTGAAGTCACAAGGCGGCAAAAAGTTGTCCTCTCAAAACATGTGAACTATATTGAATATATGATTGCCCTGTAAGATAGGATTCTCTGTATATTTTCTAGATTTGTATCGTTTGCGATAGTTTTGCATTGAGTATTTATATAATGGACATAAGATTTTTTGTTGCATGGTCAGAAATGTTCATAGCCGTCAGAAATACACAGTGCAAACAGGCTTCAAGCAACCAGATGCTCTAGTAACCTTTAGTTGTTCTCTTTCAAGTTGCAGTCACTTCAGGTGAGTCCCTGCAGTCAGTCAGTCAGTCAGTCAGTCAGTCAGTCTCTCTCTCTCTCTCTCTCTCTCTCTCTCTCTCTCTCTCTCTCTCTCTCTCTCCTTCACCTTCTCCACCTCCTCCCTAATTCCTCCATCTGTTTTGCCTCAGTAGCAGTAGACCCCTGCCACACGACACTGAAGTGGCTTTTGCTGGGCTCCTCCAACACCAGGACACAAGTAGTTGATGAGTAAACCAGGTTTATTGCAGAGTTGGAGAATGGTTTGGAGGAAAAGCAGATGGTACGTGCTGACACGCTCCTCCTGAGTGTGTGTGCTGGTGGCTGGTTTAACCTGTGGGCCTTGATTGGCCAACGCCCCACAGGTGTGCAGCCTCACCCAGCAGCCCCAGAGTCTAATCAGTCTGACTCAGACCAGGTGAGGCTGCTTAAACCAGCCACCAACAACACACACTCCACAGCCTCTCTTAACCAATGGTTTTATTTTCAACCTATGTCTTCATTGTAGGCCTAGCCTATCTGTTATCTGCTTCCTGTTTCGACTGGAGTGAACGAACCTGACCGATACCATTTTTAATCCTCAATGGTTTTTAAATGATAACTGCCTTCAAGTTATATGGATATAATATATTATATATTATATGTATTTATGATTGACAAATACATCTATCAATCTATGAGCATTCTTGAATAGTCTGTATTACTGGTTTGTTTGCTTCATACATCATCATCTTACAACAACCAAACATGAACTGAACTGAACTGCACATTCCATCAAACAGATATTGTTAGGATAATGAATTAGGGATATAATAATTTTTTTTTTTTTTAAAAGCAGTAATTTCTCTAGAGGCAGACATGTTGTATCTCGGCCCAACACTCATCTCAACAGAAAACGAGGTGCCAGAAAACAAAGAATCCACTTCTGTTCTACCCTCCCTCGAGGTCCCCAATGTGATATTTATATTTTCTGGAAATGGAGGCAAGCTCCTCATTCCTTTATAATCCAACTTCCCCCCATGTCTTACTTTATTGTTGTCTTTTATCCTATCACATTCCCCTGCTCTTATAATTCACATGTGACACTTTTTTTGCCAAGAAAACGCTACCCTCTGAGGAGGAGAGAGGACATACAGCAGAAAATAGAGGAATAAAAAAACACAAAGTTGAGAGAAAAGGCACAAAGAGGGAATGGAGATGTGTGTGTGTGTGTGTGTGTGTGTGTGTGTGTGTGTGTGTGTGTGTGTGTGTGCGCGCGCGTGCGTGTGTGTAAAGAGCTAAGTTTGACTGACAGACTGCTCACTTTCTGTGTGAAAGCTTCCCGTCTCATTATGGTGAACTCAGGAGGAAGCGGGAGGGAAATATACAAAAAATACAAACACAGTTCAGACAGAGAGAAGAGTACGCAGAGGGAAGCACCACCATGTTTAAGAGATGTTTAGAGACACACTATTTTACTCTTTAAATCAATTCGTGAAGGAGTCACTTTGAGACCAGATGAGAAGAATAATCAAATAATGATGAGAGAGGAGACCACAGGCTGAGTCATAACGACGAAGAGGAAAACAGCCGGGGAGAAAAAGTTCTGAGAGTCAGACAACAGATGAACAGAAAAGCAGTTTCTCAGTTTTAAAAAAAAATTAACGAAAAATATAAAAAAGTACTAAACTCAGATGTGGCACCTGGAATCTATCTTCGAAGGAACATAACTTTTAACGTAATGTACACAGCACTCAGCCACTCTCTCCCGCTCTGGACGTGAAATGTACACCGTTAATATGTGAAGGATCTTCATGGTGACTGTGTATGAATGTCAGAATGTCAAAATGGCCGGGTCAATCACCACTGTATCGAATATGGCCGGGTTTGATACGATGACTGTACAGAGGAGCGCCGTTGAGGCATTTTCGTAAACAACCGAGATGGCTGCCGCCGATGTGGAATGGTCTGTTGAATCCACTATCGTGGCAGTATTGAACAAACTGGACGGTATATTTTCTCTAAAAGAAGAACAAACAACTGCACTTAAAGCTTTTGTTGATAAGAAAGATGTGTTTGCTGTACTTCAGACAGGATTTTGTAAAAGTTTAATTTACCAACTGGCCCCCCTGGTCACCAAAAAGATGAGGCACAGTGAAAACCCAGTGGCTATTGTTGTTTCTCCGTTGGTTGCTCTCATGGAGGAACAGATCAGGGAAGCGACCAAACTGGGAATCACTGCCTTGCAGCTTGGAGTCCACGATAAGGCAGAAATCCATAGCGGATGTTAGCAACTTTTATTTGGTAGCCTGTCCTGGCTGCTGAACAGGAAGTGGCAAGACACAGTTTTCCAAGAAAACCTTATGGGGATTGTCGTGGATGAAGTTCACGTCACATACAAATGGTAAGTGTTGGCTACTAAATCATTTCATGCCAAACGTCTGTGTATCCAATTGCGTCCAGAGGCATTTTGGTCTGCGCCCGTTGATAATGCCCATTGGAAATCGAAAATGAGAGTTTCCAGACGAATTGGTCTGGCGATGCCAGGCTATATTTTATCAACAGGTGTGAGTGTGATAAGCCATTACAAGCCGTTTCAAAATTGTCATGTGACTACCCTCTAGTGACATCACAAGTGGGAGTGTCCACCCAGATGTATGATGACTAGATGAGTCTACCAGCCTACCCAGTGGACTGTACCAACTGGTAGTCTTATCTAATGGCCATGTAATGCGTGTAATGGCTAATCACACTCACACCTGGTGGTAAAATAGGAGCCCTTGAAGGGACATGTGCAAAGACAAACGTAAGGCCTGTGGGTTAGAGACAAACAAAGAATTAATTCCTCCCCCAAAAAATGTGATGCACTGAAATTGTAATGAAGACAGACAAAGCCTTTTGAATACAGCGGGACAGATGGAAGTGCGGGGAAGTCCTTTCTATTGTTGTTCTTGTTGGAACTTCAACTGAGAATCATTCAAAACCAGTGTGACACCAAGGCGACCAAAGCTAATCTCTGAGAAGTTCAGTTTTTAAAGTTACCGTTACCGACACATATTGACTGTCCTCCTTAGTTACCGTTACCACCACATATTGACTGTCTTCCTTAGTTACCGTTACCGCCACATATTGACTGTCTTCCACCTAGCATGCAAGCTACATTTCTATTAGTGGGAATATGAGGCTACCACCGCTTTACATTCAAACTATGGCCGTCGTTTTTTTTCTGCGGAAATTGATGTGTTGGGATCAATGTTGGCGATTGTCACAGTGTATTATCTCAGAGTGAGGAGTGGGATGGAACGCTTGGGTAGTAATGGCTCCGGTTATCTTTCACGTCTCAGCCCTTTTATTTCGGCTGCTAAATGCTGTGGATTAAAAAGGGATTATAACAGGATAATCACTCTTGTGTTTTTTTTTACCTTTCTTTGTATAATAATGTACTGTGTGTCTATTGCCTTTGTCTTTGCCTTGCTATCGTAGAGCTGTGGGCAGGCAATCAGTTAGTTATTTTCTATGTGACTTTCTATCAGTACTAAAATGTTATAATCCCCAAATTTTTATAAAACCTCATGAATCTCTATCTATTCTGTTCATGTCTTTCCATCACCTATGTCTCCTCTCCTCATTTGCTTTCTTCTCCTCTCCTCTCCTTATTAGAGCGTAGGAGGACAATGGTGCACTAGGTGTGTCCCCTCGTCCCTCGCTGGGCGTGTCCCCTCGGCCCTCGCTGGGCGTGTCCACTTGGCCCTCACTGGGCATATCCACTCGGCCCCCTTGCTGGGCGTGTCCACTTGGCCCTCGCTGGGCGTATCCACTCGGCCCCCTTGCTGGGCGTGTCCACTTGGCCCTCGCTGGGCGTGTCCACTTGGCCCTTGCTGGGCGTATCCACTCGGCCCACTCGCTGGGCGTATCCACTCGGCCCGCTCGCTGGGCGTGTCCACTTGGCGCTCGCTGGGCGTATCCACTCGGCCCCCTTGCTGGGCGTGTCCCCTCAGCCCTCACTCGGCATGTCCATTCAGCCCTTGCTGGGCATGTCCCATCAGCCCTCGCTGGGCGTGTCCCCTCGGCCCTCACCTTGGAGTGTCAATCAAACCACTGGACACAGAGAGGACCTTTGACCTTTTACCTGATGCAGACCCTCCAAGCATTATAGCATAGGTGCGTGCGTGCGAGAGAGAGAGTTTGTGTACGTGTGGTCAAATTGAACACAATATATGCAGTGAATTTTACAAAATGAAAAGTATGAATGTTAATTGGCACTCCTTGTCCTTGTTGAACCCGTAGAACTTCAGCCTTTTAGTATACTTTCCTGTGGATATGTTGATGGTATTGGCATCAGTTTGAATAGATTCAGAGGACATCATGCCCCTTCATATTTCCGTGCGTGCGTGTGTGTGAGTGTGAGTGTGAAAGTGAGAGAGAGAGAGAGTCACCAATGCCATGAAAGTACCCACATTAATATTAAAACAGGCAGAGCTCTGCTTGGAGTGCTAAGTGATGCTGTGGTAATCGTGGGCCCCTTTCTGAGGCTAAACGGCATTAAAGATTTAAGGGCTCTTTTATTTATTTTATTTGTGGGCCCTGGAGCTTCGCCAAATGCCCCAATGCTTCGCCTATTTCAATAGTAATATTTGTAGTGCGGCATCACATAGCCTGTGCACACGGACAGACACACACACAGCCACACACGCACACACTGGCATTTTGAGAATTGAAAAAGTCTGAATTGAGAAATGTGCCACAGCTATTAACTTCTACTTTCTAGTCGAACACAAAACACAACAAGGTAGCACTCAAATAATTTCAAATTTATGTTTTTAATTGTACTGGCTCTGTGATTGGCGACCTCTATTCCAGTGGGAATCAATTTTCAACACTTGCATCTCCACTATTTCCTCACTGGATGAAAATTGAAATACTATCACATTCTCTACCTATCCCTAGTGACTGTAAAAACATAAAATGAAAAAAATGTATTTAATTTGATGTTAGGATAAAACAACTAGAGGATTTCACATACGCATACTGGGGGTTCATACAACCCTTGTATACATAAGGGTAGATCGCGGGTGGATCGGGCTGAAAGTACAACATTAGCTCTGTTTTGTTTGTTGTCCACCAATGAGCTGCTGCCAGGCAGCCACTGCCTCACCTGAATGCAGGACGTGTCTTTCACTTGACCGCTCAAAGATCCTTGGCTGTGATAGATACTGCTGCCACTAAATCCATTGAAACAGCACTGTGATATCTGAGGGACAAGCCGTGAGCCGCTGTATTTTCAGTTTGCCTTCTTGCTCATCAATTAACATGACACGAATTTCCCATCAATGTTAAAAGCTGCTAAAAAATGACAGGCCATATTAAAATAAGGGACGCTACACCAGGCTGTAGTACTACTGGAACAACGTTGGCTGTTAGTTGCAGGGACTCTACTGATCAGCATAATTCTATGTTTTTCTTATTATAATAATGTGGAGTGTGTGTTGTTGGTGGCTGGTTTAGGCAGCCTCACCTGGTCGGAGTTAGACTGATTGGACTCTGGGACTGGGTGAGGCTGCACACCTGTGGGGCATTGGCCAATCAGGCCCACAGGTTAAACCAGCCACCAGCAAACACACTCGGGGAGCTCCAGCATGTACCACCTGCTCTGTTGTTCAGACTACCACAAAATAACAATAAATCGGTTTACTCATCAACTGCCTGTGTCCTGCTGGGGGGAGAAGCCTGGGAAAGCCATCAGAGATGGCATGTGGCAGGGGAGACTGCCACAAATAATAAACCCACCTAATGTCTCACACATCTCGTCTTAGACCTCTGTTGTCATCCAAACATTTTAAAAGTCATAGAGAGAATCCTTCTTCATAATCAATATGATTATTATTGTTCCTAACATATCTCCACTAAGCGACGAGTGTGTTAACTGTAATTATTAATACTAATAGGAGTCAACTTGTCTCTTGTAAAAGGCTTATGTCTTGTAAATTGACATTTGAATGAATGTGCAATGATGCATACATATTTATGAATCCAAGTTTTACATTTTGCACAAATACCATAACTAAATATAATAGTTCACAAGCTAATTTTAGATTTGATACTGTCTTTTTGCAACTAATGCGTTTGGACATAGGAAAAATATAGATTTTTTTTTGGTATTTGTGCAAAATGTAAAACTTCATTAATAAATATGTATGCATTCGTACAAATCATTGCACATTCATTCAAATGTCAACTTACAAGACACAAGTTAACTTTTACAAGACACAAGTTGACTCCTATTTATATGAATAATTATGAGACAAATCTATCAAATAGTTTACTTCCTACTTCCTAGAGCTTGTTGTCCCTGTTCTGTTCTACAACTGTTCTTTTATTATTGTTATTTTTATTGTGTATAGTATTGTTATAGCATAGTGTTGTTTATAGTATATAGTATAGTATATTGCAGATAGTATATAGTGTTGTTTATAGTATAGTATAGTATTGCATAGTAAT
>OOFB01038384.1:19922-34328 GCA_900323305.1 Trachyrincus murrayi
GTTTACTTCCTACTTCCTAGAGCTTGTTGTCCCTGTTCTGTTCTACAACTGTTCTTTTATTATTGTTATTTTTATTGTGTATAGTATTGTTATAGCATAGTGTTGTTTATAGTATATAGTATAGTATATTGCAGATAGTATATAGTGTTGTTTATAGTATAGTATAGTATTGCATAGTAATAGTATAGTGTAGTATAGTATAGTATTGTGGTAGGAATTCAGAATGCGGGAGTGAATGGGGAGTAAGCATTCCATTGTACTTGTTACATATGGCAAATAAAGAAACCTTGAACCTTGAACCCTTGAACCTTAGCACACAGATTGTTCGGTAGATATATATGCAAAACAGTTTATCCTTTTGCTGAATTACTTATGACTAATGATAATGATATACGCAAACATATTCATACGATAATGATTATTTCATCATATGAATGTTAAATCTGGAATCTACAGTCTCACCCTGCAAGGGTGCTATGAATTAATAAATCGATCAGTTATTAACTATTAACCTCTGAGCCTCCCAAGTACTATTCCCGAACACCAAACACCAAGTATGTTATTAGCAACTTGATACATATTGCTCTGGTGTCTCTGATTTCTGTATACACTAATTCATTTTAATCTAATAATTCAAAGTAATTTCAAGGTAGAAGTAGGCTACCATATACGGCTGTCTGGTTTGGACCGGAGCATTCCGGTTGCCCACCCAGCTACCGTTTAAAACCAATATGGCTGCATGGAGAATAAGGCCTATAGGGTGAAGGTCTATGGCCATGTGATGACCCAGTCACAATATATTTATATTTTACATTATCAACCATATACATTATACCAATTAAAGGGAAATAAGGAAAATATCAGTTTGGACTACTATCAAATAGTCTAGTAATTGATCAAATAGTGTTTGTGTCCCCTCAGCTCCCCGCCTGCAGGGCCTGTCCAGTAAAAGCAGCCTGTTCTCCCTAAGCTGCTCAGACGCTGACCACACTTTTCCTCCAGGCTGTGGCCTCACTGAGTCTGGCCTGTACACAGCAGTCTATTTCCCTCCCAGGCAGGTGTTGTGGTTAAACATAATATATGTAGAAGTACTCTATTCTATTCTATTTATTCAAAATAGCATTGAACCTTGCTTTACTCTGTTTACTCTGTGAAGCGTCTTTGAGTACTTAAAAAAAGCTGGTGAATAGTCTGCTGGCCACGGTCGTGTACCTAATTATAGTACATTCTGTAGCATAATCAGCTGTTCTGGGGCTGAAGATCCTGGCGGAGTGAGATGTTGGTTAAATAATTATTCTCTGGAATAAAGTGCCTCTGGGTCAACGGTGCATGACTGAGATAGCATGCAAGAGATAGTCAGCAACAGCAGTGTGTGTGTGTGTGTGTGTGTGTGTGTGTGTGTGTGTGTGAGACAGAGAGACAGAGAAAGAGGCACATCAGTAGCCATAGCAGTATGCCTATCCCATTTGAACACTTTAGTTTCTGTTTTGGAAGGGCAAAAAATTACTAGAAAATGCATAAAGTCATACACATGAATATGCAGACACGGGCACACACACACACACACACACACACACACACACACACACATACATACACGGCAGAGACTGTTTCAACGTAACATCCACTAACCATACCGTTATATCCTCGGTCCCACCTGTTGCTTCTCTCTAAAGACAAGCTCAGCACTTATGAGGAATGAGGAAGTGTTCCTCTTTATCTTCCTTTTCGTCCACCCAGACTAGGAACAGTCTCCTTGATTGATTTCCCTGCAAAGCATCGCATTGTTCCATGCTCTGCTTGGGTGGTGGTAATGTTAGTATGTACTGTATCATCGCTTTGCTATGCAAGGCATGTGTAACAATGTAGCCCCAGTAATGGCTTCCTAAACCCTGGCCATGGGAGGGAGTGTGGGGGGGTGGCGGGGTTTCATGGCAGGATTTTGGTTTCAGCAAGAAGATTATAAATTGCAAGCAGTCACACATTATCAAGCTAGAAAGAGCTAAGGGGGCTTGCATCCACCCACACAGCCAGTTGACCCAGATGATGACAACCCATTTACAGAGCTATTCCTTCACTTCACATGGAGGAGGATGCCTCACCCCCTAAAGATGCTAAAGCTGTTGACCTCTGAGCCTCCCAAGTACTATTCCCGAACTTTACAAACTAAGCATGAGTGCTTAAATGAATCAAGTGTAAGTGAACGCACCTTTAGGGGTCTGAGAATGACAGGAGTTTGGCTCGCAGCATAGATTTAGCCTCAGGCATCTGGTCCATGCTTTCGGGCCAAAGACATGCAAAATAACACATGTCTGGTGTACACTTTCATTGCTAGCTTCGTGAGGAGGCGATATGCAAGTCCTTAAACATGGTATTTGTAATTCAAGGTCAGTCATGGTCATAAAAAAAATTCTGCCTTTTTATGGTTTACCGAAGTAAAAAGATGACTCATTATAAGTATAAAAGCATTATAAGTATAAAAGTGTAAAGCATAAAGTGGAGGAGTGCGGATAGATGTGTACATTAAATTAGGTAAAGTGACCAGGGCATAATTTACCAGTGATCAATATGATCGGTAGTGTTACTGGTTGAGAAGCCTGATGGCTTGTGGGAAAAAACTGTTTGTGAGTCTGGTAGTCCGTGCCCGAATGCTCTGGAAACGTCTACCAGACGGCAGCAGTGTGAATAGTCCAAAGCCTGGGTGGCTGAAGTCTTTTGTGATTTTCCGTGCTTTCCTAAGGCATCGTGTGTGGTAGATGCCTTGCACGGAGGGTAGATGGCAACCGATGATGCGCTCCGCTGTCTTCAATACCCCCTGGAGGGCCTTACAGTCAGCAGCGGTGCAGCTGCCGCACCAAGATGCTTTGCCTCGACCACACACTGAATCCCTATACTTAGGTACAGCTCCCAAGACGTCACTTATCTTTAGCCAAACACAAGCAATGTAAATGCAAACTAGCTAGACATAAATGTGGCTTATTGAAATGTAAGACTTGTGCTTTAAATATCTGTAACAATCCAGTGACTCCAGACTATAGCGCTACAAGTTTCCAGAAAAAACAACAAACCCTATCCATTACAGAGCTCTGAAGAGGACAGTCCTGTAGCTCATGGCTGGGCAAATATCTTATGAAAAAATATGAATATATATTTTTTAATATATATTTTAATATATTTTATTTCCATGTAGAGCATCAATTATATGAATAATAAGAACAAAGTAATTTGAGCATTATTGTATGAGAGTGTACGCATTCCCCCTTCGCACATACAAGGTTCTGGTGGAAGGAGAGGCAGTCTGAGGGCTATATTTCGTTCCTCAGGTATTCAGGTGGCACCGAGTGCCAAACACTAAACCGGGTTTATGCCCACAATTAACATAGCACTGTTTGTACAATGATTACAAATTATGCCACGGAAGCTTTGGGTCCCAATCCAGGGGAATCAGCCCCCCCCCCCCCCTGGCATGGTACCTCTCCACAGAGAGGTACCATTCTCTCTCTAAGCACACTTCTCTTTGAATATCCAGTTTAGAGTCAAGACCAAGAAGAGTTAAATATTTATCTTGCCCTCCTTCTTCCCAATCCTCTGTGTAACTGACACGTTATTAGAGGTGATCTGTGACCTCATTGGTCAGTGACCTCGGCTCCCCTAGGAGAGCTGCAGCCCATTGGACGAACCAAGGAGAAAAGTCAGAGAATTGGAGGACAAGATGAATGATAACAAAGACTGTGTGTGTGTGTTGGCAGAGGAGTAGCAGTAGACACTAAAGAGTCTTCCAGAGACAGCTGTTCAAACATTAGGACACACAGTTCAGACACAGACTAGATCCATGTTTCTTCCAGTCTCGTTCTTTACTTAAATCCACAGTAAAGTTATTTAGCGCTCATTCAATATTCATGGGTTTTTCCTTCTACCACTCCATGTCCGCGGGGCCTCCCCTGCTCTTTGTTCACCTCCAACCTCCCTCCTTTTCCACACCAGAACATTACAACCTCGGTTATGCTAGCATGCTGCTGTCGTTGCTTTTATTTTATTGCCAATTCTTTCTGCTTCTGTTGCTTTCTTTATCTGTCCCCTTAGGTAAAATACAATGTTTTTAATGAGTAATTTATATACAGCTTATTCTCTCCAAAACAAAAACACCAGCTCCATGGGCAGCTGTTATATAAGTATTGTCGATATAATCGTTAGACAGCATTTGCCCTGTTTTTACACTTTAGCATACCCGTACACGGACGGGGACACGTAAATAAATGGATATGTAAATATACTTTTCATTCAACCATTGTTATAAGGTGGCCTCTCATCGTGTGTGTGTGTGTGTGTGTGTGTGTGTGTGTGTGCATGTAGGCACACACACACACACACACACACGAGGATATTTGATTTCATTTGTTTTGTTAGAATTCAAATGTACTCATATTTTGCTTAACCGCTTTCCCCATGATCTGTGTAAGTCATAGGGTACATATTAGACACTGCATAGTTATACAGAGTATAGGCTGCATTTATATCTTTACTAACAACTCTTTCAATGCACTTCTTTATGTTTTAATATCATTTGTTGATGATGGTGAGGTTAGAATGGGTTCAGGGAGACCTCTCCTCAGTATAAGAGCATGGTAGCATTTGACTAGTTTGTTTTCCCAACCTTTAGTCCTGGTGAAAGCTTGACCTGGCTGACCCCTACGTTCTTAAATTGTTGGTTTCTTCTTCACCTGCAGGTAGGGGGAAGGCCACTCTATCCTTAGCACAGAACAACTCCACTCATCAAACACTCATGTGCTCCATAGGTAGGATGATTATATAGATTATTATATTATATGCAATAGGCCTATATTAAGTAGGCCTATACCAAATATATGAAATGTCTCTCAAACGAATGTCTCTCAAATTGTACAATATATAGGCCTAACACTAAATACAATAACTGCGTGCACGCAGCATATGGAGTACTCAACAGCTTGATTTGTTATTATTCGTTCATTTCTATAACTATATAGGCCTACTTAAAAAGGTTAATGAAAGCTTAGATAGAAGCGTACGTCCGTGCAGCATTAGTTTAATCACTACAGCCTATCAGTTTCACCAATAGCAGCATTAATCCAAAGCAACACATATTCATTAACCTCCCCTTTAAAGCTTAGGTTGAAGCTTTGTTCAAAGTAGGCCTTGGTAGATATCTTGCTGCCCAGCCTAGTATGCTATTCTTACAGGTTTTCTGAAAACTGATGAGAGATATGTGCACTCATGTTGGACAGCCAGAAATGTGTTCATCTACATGCTGTACTACAGCCTCCATCTGCTGTACCTCGGGCTGCTTTTATAGCATTTCAATTTCTGCACTGGGGACTAGTTCCTGTGTCTCATTTTCATTCGTTTGACATTATCTCTCTCTCTCTCTCTCTCTCTCTCTCTCTCTTTGTCTGTCTGTCTGTGCGTGTGTGCGTGTATATAATACACACAAACAGTGTCGTCCAAGCTTAGTGTCTGATTGGTGATATTATTTTTGTACAAACGCCAGTCAGAGCAGGCCGATGGGTCGTTATGACCAACAGAATGCACCAACAGAATTGCACCAAAAAGTGCTAGTTCCAATCTGTTGTAGCACAGTAGTCAAAAGCAATTCAGACAGCACCAGCCAGGTAGGCCATGTTTTGGTAAGGCTACCAAGTCGCTCTGAATTTGCCCAAACATGAACAACATTAGTTAATGTTGTGGTGACCCTAAAGTGCTCTTCCCATGATAAGAATCGTTGAACAGTCCCACACAACTGTTGAATTAAAAAACAAAACACTATCCTGTTAATCAACTTTTAAAATATATTTATTAAAATGATGTACCAATAAAGGATGTTTAAATCTGGATCTAGGATATTGTTCGTCGTAGTTTTCTTTGCTGTTAACAACTGAATATGAAATCTAATGAATTCATTGACGATCAAACCTGATGAACCCCGTCTTGTTGACACGCAATTATGATCTATGAGGTTGTGACATGAATATATATTGAATAGTTCGGTGGACTCGGAGACGCCAACTGTTCTGAGCTTCTCTGTGTTTATATCATCGGGATGTGCGTCCACTGCTTCTAGTATGTCATACAAAGCTGTCATTTCATTAGATGTGCTTTGAAAGGAAATGAATAGCAGGGCAAAGCATTTCTCAACTGATCATTAAGGCCCCTTAAGGATGCTCCTAGTGGTCCTAGCGCTACACGGGCTAGTCAATTAAAACGCTAATGCTTTAAATGGTATTTTAAAATCTCGTTCCACATGCCCCCCTTTGTTCAACTTTGAGGCCCCTGCCTGTTTAAAGGTGAAAGCACAGGTCTGCGTCTGAGTCACATTGGGTCCTTTAATTCGATTTAGATTAGATTAGATTTAGATTCGATTCGATTTAGATTAGACCCTTTAAGGGAACGACGTGGATGTCATGTCAATGTGTCTCCACTGTACAGGTACCTCTAGATAGACCCGCAGGGCTGTCAATTAGCCTGGCATATGTGGTAGACATGTGCTAGCATAAATATGTATCTGTGAGTGCGTACAGGTGTGTGTAAGAGTGGATGCTGTCATGGTGTGTGTGGGAGGTCATGTGCATGATGTAGTTACTGGATCACCAATAGCTTGTACTTCAATATCATTCACAGTGTGATAAAACACACATACACACAAGTCTCACACACACACACACACAACACACTTTACGGTCCACATCACTGCCTGCTCTGTTCTGCCCTCTCTCTCTGTTCTGCTGTTATCTATTGAGTTTTATGTATTTGTACTTTACGTGTATTCACCTTCCCTGAGCTAAGCAGCGTCTGATAAGGAATCCTTACATAGACACTGATCCTCTCCATTTGTTTCTATGTACCAGTCTTCCCTCTGGTTTAGCAGCAACATGAGACCTTGCCCGTTTTAATCTTCTGATAGTGTTGTAAAGGTGGGCACAGTGGGGGGAAAATACCTAAGATAGTGTTAATGAAAAAAACTAATCTATGTTCATGTCAAATATTGTACTAGAGGAAATAATGTGATGCATAAAGGTAAACAGCTCTCGGGTAGAAATTTTCAATTACCGTTTATATCTCCTGTATCTGGTTGTGTTGTTCAGTTCATCGTAAACAAGCTGAGGTAGGAAACTATTTTCGCCAAGTATTTCCAAATATTTCCGCATCCCCACTGAAACAAGGAAAAGGCAACAGTGTATTTTATTTACAATGGCAGATATTTTGCCTTAGCGGCAGCAAGCCAGAGCCACCCAATACCTGTGAGAGGGAATAAAGTCTGTATTTAGTTGGAAATATTCATTTCAAATAGACCTTGTGTAACCCACAGAATGAACAGGGTTCTATGAATTAGCTTGACCAGTAGACCCCGCCCCCTTTTTGATAACCACACCCTATGACTCACGAATGAGGAAGAGGAAGTAAAAGGGTGCTAGGGAGTACATGGGAGGATGTTTGTAACGTGAGAAGAAAAACAAAAAAAGCTAGGAGCATGATTGTGCTAAAGTCTAGTTCATTTTGAAATTAAATAAGTTGGAAAACAAGTAAAAGGTTTCTCTTAGGCTTGTTAGTGATGTTGTTGCTGATATAGTCCTGCTAACCTCTCTGCTGTGCTGGACTAATTAAATCTCTAGATAGTTGAAGACAAAGGCCCAGTGGATTTCACATCTTTCATCTTTTGGATTACGGCTGATGATGAACATTACACCAAGGATTCTCAGATGACCATATCCGTGATAGAAACTAACCTGCTATGCTTGGGGGGGGGGGGCATTGAGAGGTCAAGGTGGGGCACACAGAGGGAACCACTAGTGGGGGGTCTGTGTGAGCCTTTTTAAACACATTTCCAGCCTTTCTACACAATCTCACACGGAATTGTCACATGATTTATTTATGAACATTTTGGAGAAGGTTCTTTTTTCAGAGCCCTATTGGCAAGATGTGAGATCTAATATGTGCCTTAGCTTATATCATAAACCCAACTCCACCTCCCCATAGGAGGGCAACTTCATTGATGCCCAACAATACCAAATCATTTTCAAATTGCAGCCTATATAGAATAAAGTATGTTAAAGATAATGATTTGTTTTCTATTTGTGTCTATTTGTGTTATTTTAATTTGCGCTTAGCCTGAGTTCAGGCTGCTGAACTCTCCCAGTGGTATTGGCTCGATGCGTGTTTGTCGAATCCCCTTTTCTTCTCTAATGCAGATTAGAATTAGAAAAACCTTTCCTCGTAAAAACGTGGTCTCTGTCATTTATTGCGCAAGGGAAACAGAACACTGCATCTAAGTTTGTTGAATACTCCATCCATGGTCTCCCACCGTACCAGCTTGGGGTGAACGCCCGCACCGACGTGCCAAAGAAACACTTCAGGAAAGCGAAGCGGGGCTGAGAAGGTGCATCGCCGTTAAAGCCGGGGGCTGGGAAAGGGGCCAGGGGCCGGGGGCTGGGAAAGGGGCCGGGGGCTGGGAAAGGGGCCGGGAAAGGGGCCGGGGGTGTATTGGTGCTTGTGGATGGGCTCCTAGGCTGAGAGGCAGGGTCAAGGGGCCGGCACAGTGGGGCTTGTCTGTGTTGCCTGCTGATTGGGGTTGTTACTAGGTATTTTGATAAGGAAACGGTGCATAATGGTGGATGGTGAGAGAGAACAAGGGAGAGAGAGAGATTTTGACGAAGGGCTGTTGGGATGACTTAAACACACACACACACGTGCCGTGCAACCAGGCAGCTGAGTTTGCAAAATAGTACGAACAGCGAGAGAAAAGTATGAGAAGATTCGCAAAAGTTTAGCAAAATGAAATTCTGTGTGCAGTGTCGCAGGCAGCAATAAATCCAAACAACAATGTCATTTTGTAAATCTCCCAGACTCTCAAGAAGCAGAGAGCAGAACTAGTAAGTAACCATGAACAAGTGACTAACAGCAAACAGAGCAATATGTGATCAGAGCAAGTGATACCCCTCTCTGGCTTCGTCGCCACCTTTTATACCGCCAAAACAAGCAGAATTTAGGAAAACATCTTGTTTTGTTGTGCCATCTTTTGATTGGCTGAATCGACGAAAACTTTTAGATTATTTGTATTTTATAGTTTGGGGACAAGGGGAGAGGCTTTCAACACGAGTAATCAGCCCGATGCTTTGAATTGGCCGTGCTAGCTATTCGTTTAGTCTTTTCTCAGTTTTATTTTTGGGATGTTGGGGGAATATTTGGGTGGGCATTACCCACCCCTGGCCATGCCTAGTTTCGGCCCCGTCGGTGATCTATCTATTTTGTTCCCTCTCTCTCTCCCTCATCTTTTTTTTATTTTTCTGTGGACTCTGGATCTACGGTTTAATCCATTAGAAAGACTATTGCTATTGTTTACTGTGATATTGCCCCATACGTCATTTATTGACCAACCAACCGGAGTTTGGACCTGTGAAAGAAATGTGTCAGATTATTGTGCTCGATGTGCCTTTTGTTACGTTCCCACACAGAACCAAAGTAAACGGTGTCACACAATGGGAACTAACAGTAACAAAATAAACGTTGACAAACATAAGATGGGCCGAGCGGGTTTCAGAATACCCAGATACCATGTATCCACAATGATCGCCCCTAAAGGCCCAGGTATACCTTCATCATCGAAAAATGGTTTGTGACCAAAACAGGGGGTCAGGGGGCTCAGTCAGTCGAAATTGTCCAACTTTTTCCCACACGCCCATGCTGCTATCTGTAAAATATGGACTATTGTGTCTCTTTCTTAGGAAACAGATAAAGGTGTTGAGCTTGGAAACCACTGCAATCAGACCTAATTTATAACAGCTGGGCAACGAGTTGACTGAAACACTAATGGAAAAGAATAACTCATCAGAGAGAGAGTTAAAAGACAATACCGGTCTGGGTGATCAAACCATTGTAACCATCTTTCCTGGCTTCACTAAAACATCCGTTACCATTTTGTCAAAATCTCTTTGTCGTGCCGATTCTGCTTAAGAGTATGCCACGAATGTAAACAATAGCAACATAGCACTTTGGTCTTTGTGAAGATATTTTGTGAAGTACTTGTATGGCGATTCACTGTATGGTATGGCGATTCACTGCACCAACCAATAGATTTGCGTTACAGTCCAAAAAACCAGAATGTTTTGAGCCGTTGCTGATTTTGTGTGTGTTTTAACCGTGCTCGAGAACACACCTCCCGACCTAGCGACGTGTACGGTCTCTATCCGTGTCTCAAGTGAACACACTTTTAGAAAGCATGAGACAATGGTTGATGAATAAAAATTGGCAAAACCTTGAAAAATACATAATAAATCCAAACTAACTACCAAGCAGCGTGGAAAGGAAGGACCTGTCATGTCCCGTATCTCAAATTAAATGTTTTGATGAATGAAGGTCACTTCACTATATCAGAGATGAAGCATCAATGCTATGAAGCACCAGTCGGCAATAGCAAAAAATAATAATGTTAATGATCGGTCAGAGAAGTTCAACCCTTAATGACAAAATAAAAATGTAATGCCAATTTTCTCCAGCCTTGTAAAGCAGGGCCCGGCGACTGCAATAGATCATTAGAGCCATGAAGACATAATGAGAGAGTACAGGGGAGGAAGAAAGGATTGTGTTCTGTCTAAATGACCAGGATATTAGCTCAGGGAGACGGCACAGTTTGCAATTTGAAGTTTGACATTGAACTGGAGGGAATAGATTGGTGGTGGTGGTGGTGGTGGTGGAGGCTGTAAGCAGACATGTGGGTGGGAAGGTAATGCTACATAGTTAACTATGTAGCTCTGACTCATGATAAGTTACAGCAACTTATTATGGTGGTATGGTTCTTAGGTTTCTTGTCTGTTTCAGTACAAGAAATGTATTATATGTCCAGTTACAGATCAATAAATAAAAAACTACATTATATTAATGGATAATATCTGTATCTGTATTTACATGTATGTATGTATGTATGTATGTATGTACGCCCTACATTTGGCATTTTTTATCTTTAGAAGTGTAACCAGAGAAACTCATCAATGTGTCATAACCATTGCCATTTGAGAAAGAACATTAAGTGGTGCTCTGGAAATTAGCAACTGCTACTCAAATATGTGTGTATGAGCCCACTACATTTCCTTTATATTGTATTTTTAATCTTTTTATCTGAACCTGGCTGGCTGCAACAAGAAATGAATTCAGGAATAATAATGTTGAAACGTAACATGCGCTCTGTCATTTTCTTGGTTTTGTATGACATCGTGTTTTTGTGTGCTGACCAATACTAATGTGAGTTTAGTATGGTGACGTCTGTGACGTTTTAGTTATTTACAGTAGAAATGATCAGGTCAAAGATCAATAACTTGGTTGGCCATTGAGCAAGGTCGACAGGTCACCTTGATGAGTCTTTGGAGTTAATTTATGCTCTTTTCCTGCAGACTCTCTCTCTCTCTCTCTCTCTCTCTCTCTAACAGAGGAAGTAGTTTGAGCTGTCAGTCGAGCGTGAGACAGGACGCTGGGAGTCAACGAGCTGCTTTGATCTCTCATCACCTTCAGCTGGGTCCCGCAGCCTCGCCCGTCACATCGCCCATGACGACGATGTGGGAGAAGACAGGCCTAATGCCGGGGAAGAAATACGCCTCATTAAGTCTGTCATACATCAGGAACTTATCTCATTTCATACCATTGTATATTTATGCTTTTTTGTGGGGTTTTTGTCTTTTTTTTCTTCTTTGTCTTTCTTCTGTTTGGCATTCACAGAGCGGAGCACAGCAATTTGTATAAAGATGGGAAAATGTCACAATAGAAAAGGAACTTAAATGGTAATATACTCTATGAGGGCAAATATATAAGCATTTGCATCTTTGTCAGCTAAAATAAAATATACACCATATTCTGTGAATTCATCTTTTTTAATGAAAGGTCTGGCACAGTACAACACATGGCAGAGATTAAGACAAACCAACATGTTTAGTTTGTTTTTAAAGGACATAACATAGTATATAACCATGTTTGTGTATCTTACCATGCATATAAGGGGAGGTGGACATGGTGACTATGCTGTTTCAGCTAAGCTAGTCAGTTATCAAGTTTAATACAGCCTGACTGAAACTTATCAGTTTGGTGGAGCTGTAACTAGAACAGAGATGGAGAGACACAGAATAGTTTCAGTTTAGTGACAGGCAAGCTGATGGACAATTCATATTCAATGTGTCAGTTTGACAGATGGAAGCTAGTTAGCAGCTATTGGAGCAGCTGCCAAACTGAAATTTATTTAAAAAATATGTTCATGTAGCAGTCGACCTTGCTACATGCCACTACAGTGGCTGTTCTGGGCTCCTCCAACATAAGGACACAGGCAGATGACGATTAAACCTGTTTATTGTAGAGTTTGAGAATGGTTTTATTAGCAGGCAGAGCAGGTGGTACGTGCTGACATGCTAGCGCTCCTCCTGAGTTTGTGTGGTGGAGGCTGGTTTAACCTGTGGGCCTTCATTGGCCAATGCCCCACAGGTGTGCAGCCTCACCCAGCCCCAGAGTCTAATCAGTCTGACTCAGACCAGGTGAGGCTGCTTAAACCAGCCACCAACAACACACACTCCACAGTTCACAATTAATTATGAATATATCTTGAACCATGTCTTTCACAGTGGCAGCCTCACCACGCTCATGTCCACTGTTGGAATATATTATTATCGCTCTATGTGTTCGACGCGGGACTCTCCTTTTGTTTTAGCAGGAATGTGAGCAGATATGGAACCCAAAAGAAGCCGAAGCACAATAGATGTCTTACTGTTGCTCTACTTTGGTCAATAAGCCTCATTCATTCTTGTGTTATCAAAAGAGTTCAACATAATGTGCGCCTTATTATTCCCCCAAACTAGTGATATGATTGTCTGACATCCCCTACCTGTCCTCAGTACTGTTCATAATGTATTCTTATTCATCAGTGTCATCATTAATTAACTTCCACGTCTGTCACGTTCCATCACTGGCGTTTACGTCAGACAATGCGTCTCTTCTGTCCAGTTTCACTGTTTCCTCTCCTCTGTGCTCTCTGCCCTTACATTCTCTGTTCATCCCTTTTGACCTCTCAACTCTTAATCTCTCTTCCCACCTCTTTTACTCTGTCTCTTTCTAAACCCTATGTCCCTGTCACTCACGCACGCATGTGCACACACACACCACTATTCTTAGAGCAGTAAAAGTGAAATAAGGACTTTAATGAGGTACCCTGATTGTGTGTGTGTGTGTGTGTGTGTGTGTGTGTGTGAGAGAGAGAGTGTGTGTGTGAGAGTCTGTGTGTGTGTGTGTGTGTGTGTGTGTGTGTGTGTGTGTGTGTGCGACCTCTAAAGGGTCGTGGGCTGTATAGTGTATAGTGTTTCAGTCAGAAGCGCCCCCCCACACACACACACACACACACACGCACACACACACACACACACACACACAGCTATACAATTATATATGCTAAAGACTATATATGCTAGAGACTGAGACACACTGGGCTATAATATTACTCCTTCAGTTATCTCCTCTACTTTCTCCCCCCAGTTTTATATATTCGCCCACAACCTTACAGCAACTGCATGACTTCCATATTGAGCCTCGTGGCATCCCTCCTAACATTGGTTCACAGTGGACTTCCATGCTCTCCCACGGCTCAGTTTTAGTCAGCCCAAAAACAATAACTGTACGAAAAATGTGTTTTTTCTATGTACATTCTTCAGGTGTGTGTGTGTGCGTGTGCGTGCGTGCGTGCACGCATGTGTGTGTGTGCGCATGGCATTGCATGCATGCTCATGTGCATGCTTACAATCTCAAACCCCTCAACCCTACTACGCAGCCCCTAACCATAAGAATTTACATAACCCATTTAAGTTTTCATTAATTCTCTTGCAGGGATGTAATTGGATTTTTTTGCCCCCGCCTTAACATTTTCTTAGCTCTCACATCTGTGTGAGGACAGGATACTATTAAATTACCTCCAGTAGTCAAGTGTGGGTATTGTGTGGTAATCCATGACTTCTGTAATGGCAATTTAAAACCCTCCCTTTTCTTAAGACAACCCGCTCGCTTCCGTCTCCAAATGGAAACCTTTGCTTAAGGAGTGGTATAATTAGCTGGAAGTTGTAGATTCATTTCTACACCTCTACATTTATAATTAGAATCCCTATATTAACACTAACACACACACATATACACATATACACACACACACACGCACACAGACATTCACACACTTGCACAGGTGTACTGTGCCTCTTCTTCCTCCTCCTCCTCTCTCTCTCCTCCCCTCTTCCCCCTCCTCCCCTCTTCCTCCTCCTCCCCTCTTCCCCCTCCTTCCCTCTTCCTCCTCCTCCCCTATCTCGCCTCCTCCATTCTTCCCCCTCCTTCCCCCCCCCCCCCCCCCCCCCCCCCCCCCCC
>OOFB01038385.1:0-14288 GCA_900323305.1 Trachyrincus murrayi
GTGTGTATACTGGACCTCCAGGAAGCCTTTCTGCTGGGGCTGGATGTGGTTGAGGGGGATGTGCATGTCGCTGGTGTTCTGACACACCATCATGGCATGCCTCTGGCTGAACGTGCCCCTGCCCACATCCTGGCCACTGATGCGGATGTTAAAGCCTGCGGAGGAACAGCCACGCGGCAAATCATTTACTAAATAAGATAGTCAACAAAATAACAATTCAACTAACTATTAACAAACCAAATCAATCAACAAATCAATGTACTCATTCATGAACTAATTAATCAATGAATGAATACATGTTCTGGGATGAGTCTTTGCGGGGGGGACATACCTTGACAGAGGAGAGAGCCCAACGCCATGGCCTCTGCTGTAGACCAGTCCAACTTGGTACCGTCTTGGATTTTCTGCAGCCGAGCCTAAAAAATAAAATATATGAACACAAAATACAATTCCAATGATTGCGTCATTTGATACCTTGTGACCGAGGAGAACTGAGACCCGGGGGGGGGGGGAGAGAGCAAGAGGTCTGACCTGCACGTGGGTCTTAACCAGGTGGCTGTGCAGCTGGATGTGCTCCGGGACCTCTACGGACTTGGCCCCCACGTACTGGAGCAGGGGGATAGGGACGCTCGTGTCCCAGGTGGTGACGCTGGCCTGGGGCTCGACAAGGTCCCCCCAGCGGCCCTGCAGGTTGGTGGCTGTTGGGCTGTACTGCGGCGCGTTGGCTAGCTTGTCATTGAGCATGGCGTAGTGCTTGGACTTGATCTCCCCGCGCTCTGCGTCCGTCATCAGGCCCTCGGCGATCAGCTGGTCCGTGTAGGAATCCGGGATGCTCTTCCTGGAGCTGGGAGGGTTGACCAGGGAATATCATCAGCTTTTGGATTAGCACAGTTTTTTGGGTAAACCTTTTTGATAAATTGCAAGAAAAGCGTCAAGTCAAGAGGGGGAACTGAAAGGCTAGTCTCATTGGAACCAGCTATTTGAAATAATCATTCAGGAAGAAAGAAAAATCGGATGAGATTTCACTTAGATTAGAGCAAGTTGCATTTGTCTTGGTATACTCTTAATACTGTACTGTATTATTAAGAGAAAGACTAGAAATGGTAAAACAGTGGATTTCAAACTTTGGACGGGGCTTTGAGCATCGTGGGGAGTATTTTATTACCACTTCATAGCTAAAGCAAAGCCATTTTCTAAACCCTTTACTTTTCTTCATATTCAACCTCAGCCCTATCGCATCATAAGTCCGTTGACGCCGTTTGTCTATTAAGAGTGCACACTACGGCGGACTGACGGGCGTGGAGCGCGACTGACCGGATGACCTTGTACATGGAGGGGTTGGTGAAGAAGGGTTCGTCCAGCTCGTTGTGTCCCCACTGGCGGTAGCAGATGAGGTCCAGGATCACGTCCCTCCTGAAGCGCCGCTGATACTCCACGGCGAGCCGCGTGGCCCTCAGCACCTCCTCCGCGTGGTCGCCGTTGACGTGGATCACGGCGCAGGACACCATCTTGCCTGCCGGGGAGAACCGCCACGCGGACACCCAAGCGATCAGTAACAGACACACGCGTCACACCTTGTAGGATTGGGTGGATCGCTTTGGAGAACTACTAAATGACTAAATAGTAATAGTAGTATTATTCAGATCATGTCCATCAAGACAATGGATTACCATTAAAATGGAAAAGTGTATCAAACTAATGTAAATCTATCAAATGCATACAAAAGACCACATGTAAGAGAACCCAAAATGACACAAGTTTCTTTGGATACAATAATATAATAATAATAATAATCCCATACCAACATCAGAGCAGTACAGGGAGGATCTCCCCCTCTCAGACGGAGTGGTATACCCCACTTGGTTGTTCACAATAAGGTGGATGCTCCCACCAACTCTGTAATGGGGGAGACTTGAAATGGTGAAGGTCTCTGGGACAATCCCTTGGCCAGGGAATGAGCCATCGCCATGGACCTGAGAGAAAGAAATGATGACTTTATTAATTAAAAACACACAGAAGTGGTCTGAAGCCAGTGATTTGTATTAATTTGTTCATTTGAGACCAAACTCAAAATACAGTGCTGGTTTCTAAGGCAATTTAGTCAGTTAAATTCCAGTATCCTGTGGGTGATAATGTGATAAAATATTAATATATTTTAAATATAGTATAGTTCCCTGCTTAAGATTGTGATGTATCAATCAAGTCAAGTTCTTGACTTGTGTTGATTTATATCCTTGTGTTGCATACAATCATGTCAATCAATTGCAAACATTACATTACATTACAGTCATTTAGCAGACGCTTTTATCCAAAGCGACTTCCAATAAGTGCATTCAACATAGGAAGGCAAGAAAACTACTCGTCACCAGAAATCGTAAGTGCATTTCCTTCCTAAACAAGCAACTAAGGGCATAATAACCAAATAAACAAGAGCTAAGACAAATAAGTGCATCGAATAAACAAGAGCCAATAAACAAGAGCTCAGACACATAATTGACGACAAATAGGCAAGGCTAAGAGGAAGGGTCAGGGTAGTGTTTCCTGAAGAGGTGGGTTTTCAGCCTGCGGCGAAAGATGGGCAGCGACTCTGCTGTCCTGACATCAGTGGGGAGTTCATTCCACCACTGCAGGGCCAGGACAGAGAAGAGCTGTGACCGTGTAGATCGTCCGCATATTTTATGCGGTTATTATAATGCAAATTAAAAAAAACTGAAAAAAAATTGTTAGACTGAAATAATTTGATAATTTGATAAATAATTTGAATACTGACGGCCATATTTTCTTAAAAACGCACACAATATGGTTTCAATTGATACAGTACATCATTGTGACAGTAGATTTCCCCCAGTGCAAGCAGTAACACTGCAACATATTACATACCCCAGGCCAGCTGTGGGGCCCGTACCTGCAGACAGATGACTTTGTCCCCCGGCTGGGCACTGTCCTCCGGTGAGTAGTCCCCTTCCTGCCTGAGCTGCTCCCTGGCTCGGGCCTTGCCCTGCGTCACCGGGTTGATGGCCTCCAGGTGTGAGGGGTTGGGCAGCATGGTCACGTGGAGCGGGTGGGCCGCGCCCAGCTCCAGTTGCACCGACGAGGTCAGGTGGGAGAGGACGTCGCCGATGGAGGGCGAGCTCTCCGGGAACTCGCTTTGGCCGCGCATCTTCCGGAACATGAGCTGCAGAGAGAGAGAGAGAGAAAGAGGCAGAGAGGTGAGGCGAGTGTTTCGATTTCAGCTGTTCAGACGAAACTCAACTCCACGTTGGTGATTGTACGCGACAGAATCTAGAGATGAATATCTTGAACGCCAAGGCAATAAACATAGTCAGGGTTTTCTTAGAGCAACACGAAACTGAACAACTGAACAAACAAAACTCAAAACTACTGACGTACAGTTAATTTAAGATACATGTTATTGATGAGGTTATCAATAATCCATGAGCAACCCAGAACCCGTTTCGGCTGGTAGTCAAACAGCCCCAGCTACTAGACTAGTCTCTTGTAAAAAGGAAAAACAGGTGAGAGCGTGAGAGAGAAAGGTAGCCGTCTGACCTCTGGTGGACACTTCAGGAGGCCGGTCAGTAGGTTGAGCCGGCCTCGGTGGGGCATTCCAATAATAATGTCGGTCACTCCGCTGTGGGCCGACTGGTAGAAGAGCTCGTGGAAAAATCCCATCATGCTCTCTGCCCCCTCGCCTCCGTACCGCTTCACAGTGGCGAACTTGGTGGCCAGGAAATGGTCAAATTCCTGCGTTTCGGTGAAGAAATAATGATTACAAAATATGAATGCATCAAGATATGTTTCACAGTCCTGTTCCATTACATTAGCCCTCTTTTCTGTCTGTCTCATCTGGTCGGTTGAGATGTCATCGTAATTTAAACGCGTGACTCCTGATTGTAAGTAACTTGGAATCGAAACACTTAATTTGTCGTTATTTAAACGCGTGACCAAAGCTCGTGGGGCTTTACCTGAGACTCCAGCATGATTGTCGCTAGCTGCCTCTTCTCCTCGGTGGAGAAGGATTGCTTCTTGAGCTCCTCGAAGCGGTCGGCCAGCCACTCGCGCTCCTGCAGTGTGCTCAGCTGGCTGGTCTCCACCGATATGTGACCACAGTAGGCCCCTTCCAAGTAGGAAACCACTTCCTCAACTGGAGCCTGCTCCTTGCCAAAATGCCGCAATCCTGTAGAAAGGTTGGAACGGTCTTTAATTATGAAAAATTATAATAATGAAGGGATATTTTACATATATTTACATTAACATTTTATGTCATTTAAAGGGGATAGCACTGTATGATGTAATTTAAAAGACCTGTATAGATACGGATAAGTATTAGAAATTATCATATTAATTTAGAATATTAAATATTATTATAAATTATAAAGTAATATACAACGTATAAAGTACTTTACAATCGCTAAAGCAATAAAAGAAAAAGACATGGTAATTACTAGGTGAACTCACCTGAGGTGTTGACCTGTCCTTGTAACGCACCAGTCACCAGGTCTATCTCCGGTACATGGTCTAAAACAGGCTTCTGGGGCAGCAATGGGTTAATCTTAGCAGCCTTGTGTCCATGTGCTCGGTACGCTTCAACCAGTCGGGCAAGACCGTGATCTGAGGCAAGTAACAACAAAAACACACACAAAAGTAGGGTTTTATTAAAGCCAGACGTCTAAACAAACACGGATAGCAGAGATGGTTGATGTTCGCCCAGTCGCCTCAATGCGCTACCAAACGTGCCATTCAATATGAATCAACACAGGCAGAACCGGATCAACAGCAACACACCGGTTAAACTAAGGACACCTGGGCCGGTCATGGGCGTATCTCAAGATCCGAAAAGCAGGTAATACATATATGGTTTGCATTATAGCTAATCTGTTTCTATTGGGATCACTCCTGGGATCTATGTGACCCCAGTAACGTAGACTATCACACGGGGCTACCCCATATTATCAACAACCGGTTGGCACAAGTTGAATAAGAAATAATGCGCGGGATAGTCTTGCCCTCATACAGACAGACAGGCAGGCAGGCAGACAGAACTTCATGTAGTCAATGAACTTGCTCAGTTCCATAAGATAGTAACGTGTTACTATGAGACGATGCCCATGCTGACCTTGGTTAAGTGCAGAGATGGGGGCGCTCTCCAACTTCTGGCCCCTGTCATGTTGTCTGGGTCGGTAGCCGTAAACACCTTTCTCGGTGTGATAATACAGTCCAACAACCCGCCGGCCGAGACTCGGGTATGACTGTCTCACACGCGGCAGGTTTTTCAATAAAAGTACCGCAGACATGATTTTAGAAACGGTGCTTAAAGTTTATAACAGTGTCTGTAAATACCCGGCACACACACTACAGGACGGCGGCCATACTGCACACACACTGGATGGGCGGTGCCGGGGACGTGTACGCTCATTGGCTGAGAGGCAGTAGCCCTTGTAGTCGTGTTAGGAAGCTCATTGGCTGAGAGGTAGTACCCCTTGTAGTCGTGTTAGGAAGCTCATTGGCTGAGAGGTAGTAGCCCTTGTAACGACTCGATAGCGTCCACTGGACACGTGACGCAACAAGTGTGTATCTGCCCACGTGATGACGAAGATGGTCATGTGTTGCACGTTACATAAGGAACATTTTGTTTTTGTGACTTCTTTGAACGAACGAACGAATTAGTAATTCTTTAGAGAAAAAACTTTTTGTTTTACAATGATTTGGAATAAAAGTGCAATTCCGAATTGCAATGTAACTACCGTTCTCAAGTCCTCGTTTACTATGAAGTACGGTTATTGTGATTTTCCACGTCTATAAAGGAGGACATTGTCCACCACTAGATGGCGCAATTGCATCTTATGTCCAGGGCTAAATGGCAGTATACTACATACGATATTTTTCAGGAAAAATAGGTAACCAGAATCTTAATTAAATTGGCCAATTTACCAATCTTTCTACTCAGGCCATAATGCACAATAGATATGCATAAGGCTCAGCAAAATAAGGCTTTGTGAAGGTGAACTGTGGTCGAACAATGAAACCTAATTCAATTCCGATATGAAGACTTAACCAGTTCCTCATAAAACATTAATATAGAAACAAATTAAACCCGTGGTAATGCATTCCAGTGTGGAACTGTGTGTAATGTTTCTGTGCAGTCTTGATTCTTTTTAGTTACCCTTTGCAAAGCATCTTGGTGGACCAAACGGTGGATGGTTCTTTCAAGCAAACGATATTCAGAGCAGGGACCCCCAGTCAAACCAGCCCTCTCCCCCAGTCTAGAGTGACTGGAAGAACATGTGGACGCACATTTTAATGATATGCCTACAAATCCCCATGCCGGCTATTACTTCTACAAATAAAATAAAATAAGCACAATGGATAGAAACAAGTTAGGGAGACATGACACACTGGGGAGGTTTGTAAATGTCTTTACAACACTGGACAACCAAACGGGACCACACAACACACAAAGACACATCCAATATTAGGGGAAATGGTTTAATTTGAGACAGAGGCAGAAAGAAACACACCACACGTGAACAAACACTGACCAAAAAAACATTGAGTCTTTCGTCTACACACTCCGATATGGGAAAGAACAGAAAAACTACACAGGTTAAAAGCAAAAGCCCAAACTTAAACAGATAGTTTACCTGCTATAAAAACTAAGACAATTAGTTTACTAAACACAAGTTTACTAAATCCTGCTGCTGAATGCTAACTCATGTGGGACAGCACGATACTAACATGAAACTTACCACGATTAAGAGAATCCCTATACCACCCTCCCGTCCCCCCCCCGTCCCCCGTCCAACATGAAAAATGAATAGCGTAAGTAAATAGCTTTGACACCACCAAGAGGCCAAACCCAAGACCAAGTCATGACGAGGCCACATTGAGAGGCCAGACAAACTTTTTTCCCAAGATTAGTTTTTTTCCTTTAATTTCCAATATAAAAAGCTTCACTGGTACAAAATACATATGAACAACCAGTATTAGAAATTGGAAATCCTATTTGCCATTTTGTCGTGTTTGTTTTTTTATATCGAGCCATTTAAAAAAAAGTTGATAACAGAAAGTTTGTGTACAGATCACATCAAGATGCACCCACTTTTTGGCTTTTATCAAGACAACATCTATGAAACTGTTGGTGAACCATGAGAAGTCTTATAGACTATCAGACAAAAAAATTAAAAAAGTAACAGGGCAAGCTAGCTTTTTTTTCCTTGGACCAAGACAATATCGATAGATGCAAATCTACTGTACTACTATAAAAAAAAAAAGCACTTTGAATGATGACAAAATGTGAGTGGCAAGATTCCAGAGAATGACATTTTGCAATGGAAGCCCCTGAAGAGAGTCTCGACCTTCTGATGGACGTGTAGTAAATACACTGTGCTCATGTATCATTACTAGTAACACTTTACCATCAAGCTGCAGCAGCTGCCTTCAGCCCAACGGTGACCACCGAACCAACCCAGCTATTTTAAGTCTTACAGTATGACCCGATAAGCACGTTGTTTATGTTCAGGTTGAAGTTTGGTTCAAATGGTCGGTTGCTTTGGTAAAGTGTTACAGTACGTCTTTTTGTCTTTTTTTTTTTACACTCACAACAAGGTTTGACATTTAGACGTTTAGGGTAGTTTATTGTGAATGTACATACATTTGACCAAAAATCTTTCAAAAAGGTAGTACATCACAATACACATTTATCAATAACTCAAAAACACAAGCTTGGGACAGAGTCTTCATAACACTGGCATAAATAGACTTAAAAAGTCAAACTGCAGAACTCTCTAACCAAGGCCTAATAGAATGTGTAGGCAGTTTTTAGACACATATGGCACTTTGAGTATTGTATTGCATTTGGATAGAAAACCACACTGCAAAAAGCACAAACCCATATTAAAAAGTGAAATCCGTGGTACTTATTTTTATTTTTTTTAGAAAGTGGGATACACCACCCATAGGTCATAGTGAAAATGGAAGTATCTCCCATATTTGTGCTTAACTCTGGCAATGTTCCTTAAAAAAAAATGTTGAAAATTTGGTACCATCTTGGATTTTTTCTTTTAAATAACTCGAAAAAATCGAACAGAAATGTGTCAGATGATTACAATTGTGCATTTAGTATTTTAATCCCATCGGTGTGACATCAGTACACACAGAAAAACCCTGAGTCGTCAACATTTTTTTTTATATAGCGTCACCAGGTACGCGGTATTTGGAAACCCTTCATTGGGGCGATTGCGGTGCAGCTGTAATTACCAGGGTCAGCGAGTGGCACGACACAGAATGTCTACCCTAATAAAGACTTTTTTTTCTCTTTGTAAACCTTGTGTTAAAATGGAATGCATTCGTAAACCAAAGTGTTCTGGTGAACGTGGTAAGATTCATTAACTCTGGGTGCTGATGGGTAATTAAACTGAATGAAAAAATTAAAGCATGCCACTTTAGAACGAATAGCGTCGCGAGCTACGAAACGTCTAGCGCTTTTATATAAAAATGTGCAGAGGGCCACGGACGGTGGTCGTCGTGTCCGAGCGAACTCTTCTTCAGGGACTCCCATGGGTTGTAGTATATAAAGCATATTGTGTCTATCCAGCAATGTGTGAAAGTGTGTCATGTTACGGTGCGAGTAAAGTTGGGTACCATCACAAGATAAAAGAAAAAAAAATGTATACAAGTTCGATACATGGGCACTTGACTGCAAAAAAAAGAAAGAAAATGTCTGGCATCTGTTATCACATATTAAATCATCTTAAACATGAGGCATCCACACTAAATCAAAAAAGAGTAACATCAATTAAAATCAAATTAACAAGAATATTCACCAAAACTTGCCAAGACGTACCACAGAAATTTTACACAAAATTTAACCTTTTTTTAATGAATGGAGGAAAAAAAACATGTTCAAGATGTGACCCTTTGATACTAAGTAAAAGTACTTTTTCCCCAGAGGGTGAAATAAAACACTAATAGAGGATTCTTTTAATACCCAAACTTGAGCGTTATTCTCACTAGAAATGTCACTCAAAAGGCTGTATTGATCGAGCAAACTAATTTTAGTCCTCTTTAAAAACTTGAAGAACGCCCGACACAGATGACAAAAACCCTGCTGTTTGTCTGGGTTTCTGTTAGTTAAACTTCTATAGATTCAATGGTATAAAATATAGGTAATCTAAGTGTGCATTTAAACCACAGATTGTCTATTTGTGAATCAGTTCTAAAAAGTTGACTCGTGTAGGTAACCATTTCTCCAGCCAGAGCAAATGTACCTTTTATTGTGCCATCAATAGTTCTGAAAGAGGAAAAAGCAAATACGCTGGATTTTCTTTTAATAAATGAAAAGCAAAATAAAAAAGTTACATTTAATCTTAAACAGCCTTAGTGGAAATCTTTACACTGCCCGCACAATGTAGAAACCATTACAGAGCACTGAAGGTTTTTAATCTGATCTGACTTTCAAAAGTGTTGGAAAGTGGTCATTCATTTTAGAAGCCAACATATTGCTAATGGCACCAAATAGCACAGCTTCGTGCCAGTCCCTGTATTCAACTTTCAAGTTATCTTTACTGAGAGAGGTAAAACTGAAAGCAACATAAAAACCAAGCTAATTTCTTTTTTTTTAAAAGAAGAAAAAGAAAAATCCCACAGGCTTTTAAACATTTACAAAAACAAACAAAAAAAAAAAAACTTAAATGAATTGAGAGTAGGTAAGTTTTCACATTGATTTTCTTCATCACCCTACCACCTGTCACATTTTTAAGAAAGAACAAAAAAATGCAATATACATGCAGAAATCAGACTTGAGCTATAGGGTCAAGGGTCAGTGGGTGGCCAGGTATTGGTCAGGCGGGCTTTAAGAGAGAGACACCACAGACAATGGTGGGATGATGAGGCCAGGAGTTTGGCTTGGCTTTTCAACACCATGGAGACATGCTAGGCTAATGATGAGCAAACAGGCATGGAGAGTTGTTCTAAAAGGAAGGAAAAACATAAAAGATAGAAACAAGAGAAAGAACAAGAGAGAGAGAGAGAGCGAGAGAAAGGAGATAGAGAGAGAGAGGGAGAGAAAGTTAGGGCCACAGCACAAGAACCATTGAGCAATGACTCACAGCTAACAAACACAGAACAGGGAGAAGTAGGGGTACACCCTGCCCCACCCGTGACCTGAGCCCCATGACAAACGGCGACGACAACACTGATATTCAAAAGAAGCAAAAACACCACACATATGATATAAGACATCCCCCCCTCCCCGCCCACATACACACACACATGCAAATAGTACAGTTGGCACCCAAGAGAGATCCACCTGGAACCAGCCCCTCCCTGTGGGAGGCCGGAGGGGTGGATGGAATGATTGGAAGAAGTTGTTAGGAGGAGAGGTAGCCTAACTTAACATTGCGTAGCTAGAGAGACGGATGAGCTAGAGAGAGACAGAGAAAGAGCAAGCGATGAGCTAAAGAGAGGTGGTAGCGATGACTTGATTTTCCACATATAGGGATTGCTAAACAAATAAACAAGAGGACCCAGAGACCGGCCAAAGCACTGGATTTCTGGGATCTATAAACGATCTTTTTATAGCGTGACCTGTAGGCAATGAAATGCTATGGCAATAAAAATGTAAATTTTATTCTTTAAAACTACAAAGACACATACTTGTCCGTGAAACACTGGCTCCAGCGACCGTCATAAATATCCATTTAAATTAAAACATTTGAAAAAAAAACAATCCAAAAACAAAAGAACACATGGAGGAACTCAATAGAACAAGGTACCGTTAAAAATGGCACATGGAAATTGGCAACCATTTAAAAAAAATTGAATAGAATAGAAAGACGAGCCCTCCCCTCCCCCGTTCCACCGCCAGCGAGTTTCTGCTGAGGGGACCTTGGCCGGGTGGTGCACTTACCCTAGCAGTGCTAACGAGGAAGCGTGGGCTTGGGGGAGGTAAAGGGGGAGGGGGGGAGGCGGGGATCAGTAGGGCTTGCTGTCGTTCTTGGAGCGCTTCAGCTGCACCTTCAGCCTCTTCATGCCGATCTGGAAGCCGTTCATGGCCTGGATGGCGGCCTGTGCGGACACAGGGTTGTCGTAGCTAACGAAGCCTAGAGAAAGAGGGAGAGGTTACAGTTACATTCTATATATGGTCATCGTTATGTACGAAGTTCATCTGTGGTTCCCGGCTACCAATATTTGGCCATGGATTGGATAATTAAAAACAAAAGGATAATGAAAAAAAAATGTTTAGGTGCGAACCTATGCATAACTCTATTGTCATCGCATGATATTCATCTGGTCAGCTTCAAATTGTACGCAATTGGTCCGACAAATATTTGGCTCATGATTATTGATGACAAAGGCATAAAACATTTTGTTTAGGTGTGAACCTCCTAATTGTGGATCAGGACTGATGTTTTACAGATCATGATGTCACTTCAACCCATGGAGACAAATGCAGAGGACTATTTCAAGGAATGAACTGCCACCGTCTAAAAATAGAGAGCACAAACGGAGGTCTACATACCAAAGCACTTGCTCAGATTGGTCTGTTTGTCAATGAAGACTTTGGCAGAGACCACATTTCCAAAAGGCATGAACATCTGCAGGATGTCCTGGTCCCCAAACTCCTGGGGGAGGTGGTAGATGAACAGGTTGGCCCCCTCAGGTCCTACAACATCGGGCAGAAACAAAGGTGAAATGAGAAGCACGATACTTAATTGAAGACCCAGAGGCTGGGAACAGATATGTCAGTTAAATACTAAATACTAGGGGTGATTCATGCGAGTATCCGGATTCTTTGCTTCCACAATACTTGCATCGTCAGGTTGACTAAAAAATATATTAGAAAAAGAAAAATGTAAGCCAGAAACGTCAACGTCATCTTAGCGGAAACATTAATAGTACCTATAGTGTATTTGCATCAACTTATGTTCTGTTCAGCCACTTTCATATAAAAAACAATAGTGGACACCGACAGACCTGTAGAACCCAAACCCCAATGTTATACCCATACGTTAAAACATACAAAAGATAAAATATCGCACCAAAAATCTTAATATCGTATTGTGAGCTCCATGCCGATTCCCATCCCTACTAAAAACATGTAGTACAGTAGTGGACAGTACAGTGGAAGCATCACACTTGAATGGTTATTAAACAATTACAATAAAAAAATGTCAAAAACATTCAACCATCAAACAATATTATATTTGTAATAGGGCCCGGCCAATATAACTTTTTTGCCACCGATAGCAATTTTAGGATGCAAAACATTCTGATAGCCGATATTATCTGCCGATGTACGTATGTACATGTATCATATATAGCCTTTATATATTGCTTTTAGCAGTTTTAATAAAACTGCTTTATAGCAATCAGTTTGATCTGATTAAACAGTCAACTTAAATAAACAATTAACTCAAATAACTAACAATTTTTAATTATATATTTTGGAAAAAAAACAAGAAAAAAAAAACAGTTTCAGTGAGGGGAGGGGCCACGCATCCGACCACGCGGCCACGGAGGGGACTTTGAAATTATTTCAACTTCTATTTCAATAGATTTGCAGTACAGTCCAAAAAGCCAGAATGTTTTAAGCGGTGGCTGATTTTGTGTGTGTTTTAAACTTGCCGTGCTGGAGAACCGGCCGACCTATCGGCGCACACAGTGTCCCAGCGCGTCTCAAGTGAATGCACCTAGGTAGCAGCTGCCACTGCCGCGTGACCGCGCTGGACCGCACAAGGAATACTCTTTCTGCTCCAACGTTTTATGATCTTTTGTACTTTATGTGAAACCGGTTCGCTGAGTGCTTGGACTATGATACACAAGGTTTTATAAACTTTTGGGACTAAGTTAATCGGATACTTCAGATCCATGGATTTTGAGAAGCAGTAGCAAACAAAGTCTGAATAGATATTTTTTTTAATTTAAAGCGAAAAAAGCCTAACCCTAAGGCAACGAAATTGAATACATAAATAAATAATAACTAAAACCTCACAATAATTTAACAGTAAATAAGTTACAATACTAATAACAACAAAATAAATACACTTGGTATGTATTTTTAACTTCTAGACTTCTACTCTTCTTCAAATTCTTCTACTCAAACAGTTATTTTGCCCAAATATAACCATGTCTGCTTCTCTGGCAAAATATGACTCTCTCCTGACATCAGCATTTGCTACTTATTGTGACATTCTAGTTACTAAAATTTTTTTTTATGCCATAGTGGTTTGGGATTCGGTACCCAACGCTAGTCGCAACACCCCTATGTTGAAATGTTACATGGTGGCTGTAATGGAGCATGGTATTACATTCTTTGGGAATAACCCTGATATGTTTTGAGATCATCTGGTGGTATAAAGGCTGCAAATTATGTTATGGTTTCTTATGTGCTATTTAAGGAGACCATCGGCCCTTTATCAGTGGAATTCCCACCGATACAACTCTGAAACCCAAACATCGGCAGATATTATCGGCCAACCGATATATCGGTCGGGTCCCAATTTGTAATATCTTTATCAATTAAAATATGTCAATATACATTCAGATTGGTATGTCTTAATGACCCAAATTAGTATCAAATTTACAACACAAAAAACAGTCAACCAATTTGTAATATCTATATCAATTTACATATCTTAATAAACATTTAGCCTGGTACGTCCTAATTATTATGGATTGAATTAAATGCAATAGCCTACCACACACACCTTCCTTCTGGCTGCCAGCAGCGCTCTGCTGGAGCAGAGTCTGGCTGTAGAGGGAGGGCAGGGCAGAGGCGGTGTACTGCTGCATCCCTGAGTAGGCCTGGGTCAGGGCATCCATGGAGCTGGCCGCTGACCCGTTGGCCATGGAGGCTCCCAGGCCTCCATTTAGAGCCCCCATACCTGGACAGACACACACACACACACACACACACACACACACACACATTAACCACAGCAACAATCGGGTGTATTTTGCAACGGTTCTATTTAAGGAATGAACAAATAAAACTGCATTGCGAGTACCATCGTCTTTTGTTTGGAAGCAAGACCAAGCAAGATCATTTTGAATGATCGTTGTCAATGACAATAACAATCATTACAAAAAGGATGTGTATTGTGCAAATATTCAGTCTCTGTTCATGACATTATCTTTACATTTTCTTGAAGTAAAATAAACTAACTATGGCGTTAGTTTGGGAGAAGTTAAAGTGTTGCAATCAGGGAGGAAGGAGTGGAAATCCTGTGAGGAAGCGCGATAACGGCTTAGTCAGCGTGTTGTTTTTTAAGGGGGGGGGGGGGGGGGGG
>OOFB01038386.1:19903-31732 GCA_900323305.1 Trachyrincus murrayi
AAAGGGGGGGGGGGGGGGGGGGGGGGGTCTCCATTCTTCACCAGTTCATCCACCCCTGCTAGCAACTCTTGTTAGCAACGTTGGAACCTGTGCAATAGAAAATAAAAACGCGAATCATAGGCCTATATATTTAAAGGTAGGATTTGTGAGATGACAAATCAGAAACTAAACTAAGTGCAAACATTGTGTTGAAGGGGTCTGTGAAAACAGTGCACAGAGTATGGTAGCGTGACTGTGACTGTATTATGATTATTATGGTATAGGATGCCTCACCTTTGCGGTGAAGCAGGCGTCCCGATCTTCCTCAGAACAGCACTTGGCGTGTGTGTCCTTGATGTACTTCACCATGGCAAAGAGCTGCCCGTCCTCAATACTGATGTCATGTCTGACCAGACCGTAGAACAACCTACATGCACGCACGTGCATGCACCCACCCACACACACACATACACACACACACACACACGCACACGCACACAGGCACACAGATTCATGTATAATAATGCATAGTTTCATAATGTCTACCTCAACTGTCGATAATGTCTTGTATTGACATGTATTTTTGCATCTGCAAATGCAGATACTCTTATTGTATATATAGACATATTTTCCGTTCATTTTTTGTAGTCTTATTCTTACTGTCCAGTACTTTCTGCTGTGACACCCAAAATGTCCTGTCTGGGATTAATACAGCGATCTTATCTCATCTTAATTAAACACACACAGACAACAAACGCATACACACAGACACCCAATATAATATAATAATATAAGCAACTCACTTAATCTCAAATCGAAGTGCATCTTCCTGGTCGCAGAATTGGGCTCCTATTTCTAAGTCATTGGTGTTGAGCTCTTGGGACTGGAACTCCGTCTCAGTCTTCAAAGCTCGGAGACAGGGCAAGTGTGACGCATAGCCCTGCTTGCAGCAATTGGCAACACGTGGGTTCAGGATATCGTGATCATAGTCATAGCAAAATTCTATACTCTTGTCTGTAATCTGTAGGAGGAAGAGGAAGAGCTGTGTTTGTAGTTGTTCTTCTCAGACAGGGTCATATGACTTTAAAGTATTTCTGTATGTATGGGTTTATGTATGTGTTGTGTAATGTGTCTATGTAGGCTTGAATATCCTTCTGTTTTGTTTGTGTGCGTGTACATGTGCGTGTGTGTGTGTGTGTGTGTGTGTGTGTGCGTGTGTGTGTGTGTGTGTGTTGCATGTGCGCGTCTCTAACCAACCATGATTTCACAACGTAGGACACTACGTCCATCCGTAAGGCATTTATCAAACACGTTGCTCATTCCCTTCATCAATCTGAGAAGGTAGCCGAAGGTACCTTGAGGTATAATACGAAGGTACCGCAGGAACATCCTGCAATACAAATAAGAGAGTCAGTATTACATTACCACAGTCATATAAAGTATTTGATTAAAAAGCCTGTAATGATGGAGTGGTCTCTTACATCTTCTCAAACTCATCACTCCCAAGCGCTACCCTGCTGGCGTTGATTCCCTTGAAATGGGCAAGGCTGTCGTTGAAGTCTTTCTCAAGATCTCTGTCGAGTTCCCTTCCTGCCAGCTGAAGCATGGTGGCATTATGATGAGAAAAGAACAATGAATGGAAAACATTTGAATGTGGTTAATTGAACATATTCTGTAGGAGTGGATTGTTGATTGTTTTGTTTTATCATCATTAGCAGGTCATTAGTTGTTGTGATCTCATGTTATGCATCGGACTACCACGAATAATAGCAAAGAAAACATGTAATCTAACCCGTGTCTTTCTGATTCCTTTAGCTAATCTGCACTCTGCCCAGTTTTGCCTTCAGAAAGTTGCTTGTGCGTTACTTATAATCTTCTCAGTACCACTTGTAAGTGGCTTTGAATAAAAGTGTCCGTTGGTTAAAGGACTAAATGTAAGTGTAACACATCCACCACAGGTAATCATTTTTTGTCATTAAGTCTGAGAACCCGAACTGGAATGTCGGTACACACACCGCAGTCTTAACGCATTCAGCCTGCTCCTCCGTGCCACAGCACTTTTTAAAGGTCTCCAGAGCTGGAGTGACATGACGCAGGATGAACATCTCAGTGACCTCAGGGTGACGACGGGAGACTTCGTACACCAAGCTTCCCGAAAGAAGAGAAATTAGAGTGGAACAGATCAGAGAGGACCAAGGAATAGACCTTATTCGGCCATGTTGGTTAGTTGGGCGGGTAAACGTTCGAGAATCTTTGGAAACCATGACAACACAATGCATGTTTTTTTTGTTCTACATTCCATTTCCCCACCCAGGTAGCAGAAGAACATGCATTTCGATTGAGTTGTCATGGTTTCCCCAAAGATTGTAGGTTTACCCACCCAATTAACCAATATGGCCGCGAGGTGAATAAGGTCCATTCCTTACATGCGCTTCCATCTGTTTATGAGTCTGTATTTGAAGTGCATATACCTTATCATTGCATTGTCTCGAGTGGATGTGAAGTTTCTGCACAGCAGCTCAATGTTAGCATACGGGTCAAAGGGTGCTAGCAGGCCCTGTTCTATCGGGTCAGGCTTCATGTTGCGGACACAGTCTGCACGACTGAGGACATCCCCGATGCAGCAGGCCGCCAGGCCCGGGCTTAGGGATGTAACGCTGCCGTCCATGCATAGCCCTTCGACCAGCTCCTTCTGTTGGTTAGGAGGAGAGTGACCGGAGAATTATGGGCCCTGTTCACATGTTGTTATGTAATGGCTACGGGCCATGTTTAGAGACATCCTGTTTCATGACATCAAGGATTGTGTTTGGATCTGTTGAGGAGGAGTGTATCACGTGCTCTTTATAGTGTTTAGTAAAACTTGTGTGTATAAACTAGGAAGGAAATCTATCTCTCGCTCACTCACTCTACTTTCTGTAGATAACATGCAAACACATTCAAGTAGTGCCTCACCCTTAACTCCAAGCATTTGATTATGTCTCCTTGACAACAGGGCTCATAAGCAGAAATTATCTGTTCAACCACAGACATAATCTTCTCCATTGGGACCTGAGGAAACTTCCGGCTGAATCTGATCAAGTTCCTGTAATGTGAATAGATACTCAAACGTCAAAGGTATGGTTGAGTTGCCTTTTCCACCCACACCGATTCATTGAGTATTTGAACACTTGTCAAGATTGTGTGCTGAGGTTGAGTTTTGGAAAACATATTCCCCGTCAAAAAGGAGTGTGTTAAAGTGACAACCAAACAATACCAGCCATCTTTGAGTCCATTCATTCTCCATCTCATATTATGCATAATATACATCACATACAACATGTTGGACTCTATTTGGTTGTATGGCTTTCTGCACATGCAAGCGAAGCTTTAACAACAATGAACAACAAAATCCAACACGTCTTTTCTTTCATGGCGATTGATTCTCCTGTGATTGTATTAGTGAGTGTATTAGCGAGGGTATTAGCGAGTGTATTAGCGAGTGTATTTCGAAGTAGTTTACATTTCGGGCGTTTCAGTCTAATTTCAGGACCACTCGTCAGGCAAGTGCAGTCGAGCGAGTGAAGTCGTATAAATACGACAAGACTGATATAATCAGCACTGATAATCACTCCCAAACTCGGGCTAGTAACATTTCAAAAATCTTGGTCTACTAGCCCGGCTGGCTAGTGCCAAAATCTTTAAGATCCACCCCTATTAGTATGTATTCACTGACTCATCCCTTACTTGATGGTCATATCATCATCCCCACGTCTGTAGGCAAGGCACATGGCTCTCCTCCAGGTCACACGGTTATTGGCGTACCTCTGGAAGGCAGCCATCTGCAGAGATTTGGTTGAATTTGGTTGATTTGGATTTCATTGAAATGTACAGAACTCAGCATAGCTCAGAGGGTGTCTCATGATGCACATGCAGCGGTATCATGAGCGTATAGCTGCGAAAGACCTTGCTCTCTAGACAGGACTGTCTGTCCACCTCTGCAGAGCACGAGGACAGGACCTGAGCGTATCCTTCAGAGATTTTCAGGACCACCAGGGGTGCCATATAGGGGTACTGCCTGGCAAAAGAGACAAGGAATCTGGAACGAAAGAAAGATTTAACATTTATACATGATCGATGCAAGTGAAACTTGCAAAAAAAAAGAATTTTAAGGGAGTGACTGATGATAATCAGCAGTGATAATCAGTACACCTTAATAGTGCACGGCTTCCGGGATGGAGAGAGAGAAGGGTAGGTGAAGGAGAGAGGGGTAGGTGAGGAAGAGATGGAGAGAGAGAAGGGTAGGTGAGGAAGAGAGGGGTAGAGAGGAAGAGATGGAGAGAGAGAAGGGTAGGTGAAGGAGAGAGGGGTAGAGAGGAAGAGATGAAGAGAGACAGAAGAGTAGGTGAGGAAGAGGTGGAGAGCGAGTGGGAGATTGTTCATAGTTCAATTGTATAGGCTATCCTTATTTGTTTGACTAGCCTACCTGCTCTACTTCATTAAAAAAATCAACAAGTGCTGTTTTTTTATTATTCTGCACTGGCCCGCACACTCTTAAAAATGGAAAGTAACTTAGGGTGCCTGGCTAATTTATTAGCCAGGTACTTTTTACATTAACTTGAGTAGGTTTCTCAAATGGTATTCTTCACTTTTACTTGAGTCATTTTTATGTTGTGTTTTATTCTTGAGTATAGATTTTCAGTACTCTACCCACCACTGAGTAGTAGTAGTAGTAGTAGTAGTAGTAGTAGTAGTTTACTACTAGCCCGGCTGGCTAGTGCCAGCAATCCTTAAGATCCACCCCTGTGTGTAAATGTGCAGGAAGGATGTGTGTGTGTGTGTGTGTGTGTGTGTGTGTGTGTGTATGTGTGTGTGTGTGTGTGTATTACTAACCTCCCAAAAGTCACATTGTGGTCTACTATAAATGTCGGACGAGGTGGCAGGGGGAGGCTGGCCCGGTTGGCCTTGGTGCTTGTGAAGCACTTTGAGCGCTCTCCTCCATTCTGCTCACAGCAGGACTTCAAGTTGTTCTTCTCCACTATCAGCTCTGAGGAGCACACAATGCTCTGGAACAGATCAGCCTTCACATACACACACATGCAGCGCACACTCATACACACACACACACACACACACACACACACACACACACACACACACAAACATTGTAACAATAATTGGCAACGATTGGAGAATGCAAGTGGAGTTGTTGGTTAAAATGACTAATAATAAAATGGCAATATATATGACAGTCACAACAAAAATAATAATTATTTTGTATTATTAATAATAAGAATCATATTAATACACTGACTGGGTTTGTTTGACAGTCAGCTGGGGGGGCATCAGAGCAGCATTTGGTACCAAGTACTAAGGCATCATTTTGGAGCCGCGCCAACTCCTCCGCAGTGCTATCTGGAAGGTTCTGGGCAACACCCACTAGAACACTAAACATCAGCACAGTTATTCCAGGTCCTGACCTTTGCACTTGTGTTCATTATAACGCCTTATAACTAACTATAACTGCAAGTATTACTTTGCATAAAGTGAGACTGTCCTCACAGCCTATATAGGCCTATAGGCTACGCTTTCTTCACAACGAAAACCTCCCAAAAAACGTCATAGACATATAAAGTTGACATATAAAGAATATACACTTTCAAAACTGTGTGAGAATTCAAGTTGAAAGAAAACGCCACGCTCTTGGCCTATACATGCACACACACCTCAACTTTTGCATGAAAACTGTGTTTTTAAAAACAAACAACAACAAAACAGATAAACAGGTAAGCTTTGGACACAGATCTACCCACAGTGCCACCGCGCCGTCTATGTTGGTCTCCTGGAAGTGCGTGCAGACCGGGTTATCTGCGGCCGTGCACGGGTGCAGGAGAACCAGGCACAGAGCGGCCCACCACAGCGAGATCATACCGGAGGAGGAAGAGATGATGATGATGATGATGATGGAGGAGGGAAAGGTGTAGACCCACAGCAGTCGCACTCCAGGACTGCCTAGAGGAGCTGTATATATCGGACATCGGGCAATAATTAACCGCTGCTCTAATGTAATTATTAATCTATTTGCTTTTACAAAGACGGCTGGCACTGCTTGATGTTACATGACGTAACTTTTTTTTATTTACCCGACCCGAATTGAGCAAAAGGCCTCTTCAAATATGTGTTTTGTCAACTGTCTTTCTTCTACAGAAACATTTAAAATTAAAATATAGGCCTAATCCTGAAACCTATGCTTATGCTAATGAAAACCTTTGTTATGCTTTTCATGAGTTTGTGTGTACGGCAGGTAGGCCTATTTCAAGTGAGTTTCAATCTCATCTATAATAAATTCAACCAAAAATGTTTAAACATCATATTTTTGTTGTGATAGTAGGCCTACACTATTAATCTATCTAAATGTTTTACAAATATAATTTAACTAGACTTCTTAGCTAAAGGTAAACAAGCTGTGTTTTGATTGCTGATGTTTGGGGCTGGGGATTGAGAAACAAGGTCAACATTTACAGCATAGACAAAGTCCATGGCTATCACCCCATTTAAGATAGAACCCCTACATATTGCTGTATCATCTAAACAATTATAAGAAACTGATTTAGGCTGCGTCTTTGTTTTATTTTAGATAGAAAATGGTGCCCTGCACTAGGCCTACTCTTGGGCCAGATGATACAGCGTATTGTTATTATCAATTAAATGAAAAATGTAGGCCTAATAGTAGCCTAGGCTGCGGCTATAATGTTTCAGTAAGCGCCACTCTCTTTTGTGAGTGGCGCCCCACACACACACACGCACGCACACACACACACGCACACACACACACACACACACACACACACACACACACACACACACACACACACACACACACACACACACACACACACACACACACACACGCACACACACACACACACACACACACACACACACACACACACACTGTGTGCGTACGCACTGGCACAGCGACGCTATATACCGTACGATGCACACAAACATGGCGGCCTCTGTTTCACCGCTACGCTCCTCCTTCAGGATTTGTAATAACGGTTTCGCGTTGCACCATCACTGCTGCCGAGGCAAACTACGGGTGCACAGAAAATGCGAGAATCAGAGAAGGCATTTACACCAAACCGTTACAAGGTAGGATACAATAAATGTCTCCCTATAGTTTTTTCGCTCGACGAGATGCGGTTTTGTGCCGGTGTACTAGCCAGCGTCACGTGTTAGAAGGGATGAAATTGACAGATTAAGCTGAGAGAGGATGCTGAATTGTAGCGTTATCCCGGTTTACCGCAACGCAATTCTCTCTTACTTCCTATGAACTGTGTAGTCAACAGTCCCCGGGGCGAGAAGAATAAGAACATGACCATAATAACAGAAGAAGAAGAACAACAACAACAACAACAACGACAAGGAGAATAAATATGGAGTTTTTACAACAAATTTGACAAAGCAATATCCGAAATATGCAACGGAAACGGATATCCATCTATCGAAAGTCCCGCCCTCGCTCGCCTCTCGCAGCTAATGTAACTCAAAGTCCCGCCCTCTCCGTCGCCAATAACGCTCATTTGGAGCATCACGTTCCAGGCGTTCCGTCGTGAGATCAGAACGCCTGGGAACGGGGTTAGTGACAGATGGTTGCACCACGTCCAACGAGCAGGCGCAGGTTCAGCATAAAATCGCTTTTCCGCCCGATAACACAGTTGGCAGTTGTGTCAACAAAGCTCTTCACAATGCGTAAGAACTGCAGGTTCGCTGCATCTACTTCGCATACACGTTGTCGAAGCTGTGGGAAAACCATGGCTGTATAGACCATAGACAGCAAATGCTGAGGACAGCGTGTGCATTTAACAAGGTGAAGGGGTTGACAGCGACAGGCATGTCCTCGGTGTGTAGCCAAACGTCACGGACACCTGTGTGTCACCTGTGTTTAGTTTTCTCTTTAAAGGTTGCACGTAAGTTCCTTGCCCCTTGTTTCAATGATGTGTTCACACCATACACACAAACTAATTTGTCATTAGATTGAATCACAAAAACATTATAATAAACGTATAATAAACATGTTTTACACCATATGAAAAAAATGTGTTACACATTCAAATGTACATTTTGATCGTGGTCCAACAATCAGATGTCTGTGTGTGTGTGTGTGTGTGTGTGTGTGTGTTTCTCTGTGCAGACATGCTGCTGTGGTGATTTCAGGGAGTGAGCTGGCTCGCCAGCTCCACAGGGAGATCCAGAGGGATGTGGAAGAGCTGATCACCCAGGGCAACATGAGGCCCCACCTGGGGGTCATCCTAGTGGGGGACGACCCTGCCAGTCACACCTATGTGAAGAACAAGACCCGGGTCGCCAACATACTGGGTCAGTTGGGCCACACCTGTACCCATGGGCCTTATTCACCTCGCGGCCATCTTGGTTCTAATCACTAGCCGGGTGGGGAACTGAATGTGGAAATCCACATTCGGTTCCCCCCACCCAGCTATAATACTGCTATAATACTGCTTTCAAGACAACTCGGAACTCGGAAAAAACGAGCTCCGACTTGTTAAAAATGTATTGAAAGGTTGTCCAACTCGGAATTAAAGGTTGGAAATTCGGGTATAATGCAATTTCAAACATGCAGGCGCACAAAACCTCACACATGAATGAACAAATATTAAAAAAATATGAATCTGGCTCACATGGCTACATGCTTGACTGTGTGCGTGTGTGTGTCCATGTGTGTGTGCATGTGTGCGTATATTGCAGGTATTTCCAGCAACACGGTGGTGCGGCCGGGCACCGTGTCCCAGGAGGAGCTGCTGGGGCTCATCGACCAGATGAACCGCGACTGGAGGGTCAGCGGGCTCCTGGTGCAGCTGCCGCTCCCCGGTAAACACACCCTCGCACCTGGGTTACGTATGCTGTGTCTATAGCCATATATACGCACTATAATACAATATGTACTGTACTGTGTAATATCTCTATCTCACTCCACTGGCTTCCTGCAGCTGCCCTACCATCAGGGGTCAGGGACCTTTCAGTTGGCAGACAATTTACATTTCTTGAAGTTGTGCTTAGAAGAGCCAAAGATAGTATACATAATAATCGTTTAACCTTTTTAGGTCGTAAGCAAGGTTAAAACAAAAGGGCCATGTGCAGTTTTTTACACAAGCTCAGATCTGGGTGAACGGGGCATTTCACTTTCTTTCGCTTCATATTAGCTTCGACCAATCATGTTGCCGGAGGCGGGGATCTGTAAGCGCATAATTGGCGAACACGAACCGGGCCAGCGGTAGTAAACTGTAAAAAAGTGTCTGTAAAGGTTTCACATCAACACCGTGTAGACTGGTCACTGTAGAAATACACTTAGTAAAATCCCTGTCTGAAAGCCTCATCCACACACGCAAATGAGTTTTCTTCGGTAGAATATCTCCGTAGTGAGGCAGGAAACAAGCGTGGTGGTGGTGGTGGTGGTGGTGGTGAAGGTGTGCCCAATAGAACCCAGCCTCCATCATGTTCTTCCCCTCAATAAGTACCCTCTGGTTAGCTCTGTTGCCGTACCGCACTCTAGACTTCTAGATGCAATGGATTATGGGATTATACAGAAAAGCACAGCAAATCTTAGAGCAATCAGAGAGTCAGAGTCCTTCGTCTACTTTTGTCAACATGGGGGTGGGTGGGTGGTCGGCCGGGAGGGTGTCAGCCACATGACCACATACAACATTTACTACAAACAAATAATATCTGATTCAGCCTGTAACCTTTGCTCTACCGCCCCCCTCCCACCCCCCACCCCCTCTGGCTCAAGCCCACATTAATGAGCGGGCGGTGTGCAACGCCATCGCCCCGGAGAAGGACGTGGACGGCTTCCACATCGTGAACATCGGCAAGTTGTGTCTGGACCAGAGGTCCATGGTGCCTGCCACCCCGGCAGCCGTCTGGGAGATCATCAAAAGGGCAGGTAAACGCTAAATGACGTTTATGACACACACACGCAATACATACACATGCAACAATGCATATGATTGAGTAAAGGAAATTGCGTCCTGTGTGACCCCAGGTGGAAATGTTTAAATTGATCACTTGTGATTGATCACATTGAAAACATTGTTTTTTTTTCTTCTTCTTCAGTTTTTCTGAGTAAATGTCGAATGAATTTGTGGTCATTTTTTGCTTTTAGTCCAGTAGAACCAAAAGCATTGAAAAGTGCCAACATTGTCCGTGGCTACCTTTGCTGCATTCTAGCATGTGCTAAAGTATGGTGACACGCGTAGTGTTGGTCAGAAATATTATGCACTCTAGTGCTTTTCTGTAATTGCTGTTTGAACTTCAAAACGCTGAATGTACTGCTCATGAATGGACACACTGTCCTGTCCTACTATTGCTTTACCACTAGATGGGGCTGAACCATAAACCATCTGGTACTCCCTACCTCTGCTCTAGATGAAGTAGTCCTTTCGTTTAGTAGACCCACATGCCATGGTTTTAATTCGTTCAAACTGTGTTGTCAGGTAGTACATTCATGCACATGCATGTTAGTGTACTGCATTATCCACTCCAATTGTACCCATTCCAAAAACACTTTCACGATTAATATGTATGATTAAACACACTTTTTTTTACCCACATACCTTACGTACAACCCCGTCAATTAATTTGTATTCATCCAGCCGACAGTGAATGCAGTACTTAGGAGAGCCGAGACATTGCGGGGCCTCACTTTGCTGCAGGATATCGTCTGAAAACCCTTGCGTCACATTCGGCACACACACTTCAGTCCACTGCCCTTTGTGAGCAACATAAACGACAGTAAAACGCATACGCCTTCGTTCTCCTAGTGACTGACATTCACATCCAACCGCCTGCCAATCGATGTCTAAAAACACAAACAAACACAAGCAAACACAAACAAAACACAAACTAAATAAATGATGAGTGTTCAAACAATGTGTCGTATGTCTGATGACGCTTTTCGCCCACACAGGTATAGAGACAGCGGGAAGGAATGTCGTCGTTGCCGGGCGTTCCAAAAACGTGGGAATGCCCATCTCTATGTTGCTGCACACCGACCGCAACCACGAACGGCCAGGAGGTAGGAGTGTGTGTGTGTGTGTGTGTGTGTGTGTGTGTGTTGCGCGTGTGTGTGTTCGTGTGTGTCTGTGTGTGTGTGTGTGTGTGTGTGTGTGTGTGTGCGTGTGTGTGTGCGTCTGTGTGTGCATGTGTGTCTGTGTGTGTGTGTGTGTGTGTGTGTGCGTCTGTGTGTGCATGTGTGTTCGTGTGTGTCTGTGTGTGTGTGTGTGTGTGTTGCATCCTGACCCAGGTATGTTGTGTAGGTGTTAGAATGTAATCAAGTAATTGGATGAATGGATGTTCCTGTTACCACACCAAGGGTGTGTCTGTGTGTGCTTTGATGTTGCCTCATCGCGGCTTTCCCTGGAGAACATACATTGCTAACGTGGCTTCATCAGGATGTTTGCAATAAAATAAGTGATATGAAGGCACACTTGAGCCCTTCTAGGGCCGGGTGGTGAAGCAGGAGTAAATAGGAAGTGCGTAGGAAGAGTTATAATCCCTAACCCCCACCACCACCCCTACCCCCACAACCACCACCACCACCACCCTCACCATCACCACCACCACCACCACCACCACCACCACCATCACCATCACCACCACCACCCTCACCACCACCACCCTCACCACCACCACAACCACCCTCACCACCACCACCCCCACCCCCACAACCACCACCCTCACCACCACCACCACCCTCACCACCACCACCAACACCACCCTCACCACCACCACCCCTACCCCCACAACCACCACCCTCACCACCACCACCACCCCCACCCCCCCCCCCCCTACCCA
>OOFB01038393.1:4179-18521 GCA_900323305.1 Trachyrincus murrayi
GAGGAGGGAGAGAGAGGTGTGTATTCTCCTCAGTGTCACTGGGATTACATAAGCTCCACGTGCTAAAAATAAAGACTGCAGTTCACACTGGGAGTGTCTGCGCATGTGTACCACTCTGTGTGTATGTGTGTGTGTGTGTGTGTGTGTGTGTGTGTATGTGTGTGTGTGTGTGTGTGTGTGTGTGTGTGTGTGTGTGTGTATGTGTGTGTGTGTGTGTGTGTGTGTGTGTGTGTATGTGTATGTGCTGTGTGTGTGTGTGTGTGTGTGTGTGTGTGAGAGAGTATAGAAGCAGTGTCTGGTTGTGTGTGTGTGTGTGTGTGTGTGTGAGTATAGAAGCAGTGTCTGGTTGTGTGTGTGTGTGTGTGTGTGCTTGCGGTTGTTTGGGCTTGTCAGGGAGGGGTGTGACAGGTATTGTTTGCTAACTGATAAATGGATGTAATGTTAGTAGATAAAGGTTTGGAAAAGGGGTTGGTTTAGGGTGGTGGTGGGGGGGTGAATCTATACACCCTAGCTACCAAAAGACTGACAAGTGGGCTGACTCTTTTGTTTGTCTTCTTTCTTTCTTTCTGTCTCTTTCTCTTTTCCTCTCTTTATTTCCTTCTTTCTCTTTTTAATGATATCTCTTCCCCTTATCCCCCTCTCTGTTTTTACATCTCTCTGTTGTTGCCTTTAGATAGAGAGATAGATAGATAGATATTTTTTTGGTATTTCTTGGCACACAGGTTCAGATTTGGGCCAATCGCATCCTGTCGGCACAGCTGGAATGAAGGATAAGCAGATTCAATCGGGCGTTTCAAATCAACTTTTCATCCACCGACATCCTTGGAAGACCTGATAATACTGGCTTATAATACCAGTCTGCCAGAGAGGGAGGGGAGGAATGTGTGTGTGTGTGTGTGTGGGTGAGCGAGAGAGAGAGAGAGAGAGAGAGAGAGAGAGAGAGAGAGAGAGAGAGTAGTCGAGAATGAAAGTAGGACAGAGCATTGATTCGCTGTAGATAATAGTTGTACACTTGATGAGTGCCATGGCACCAGTTGAAGCAGCCTGGCAGCGGTAGGAAATAGATTCTGTGTTTAGGTTGCTGTTGTGTTTGGACATGTACCAGAGGGTACTGCAGTCAGGGCAGCATCTCAGTTTCCTGTTTGTGTGTCTCCACCTGTCCACTTTCATCCACACACTGTTTGAGGACTGCTATCAACACTTTCACAAAACAGAAATGCAAACGGTTACAAGATGAAACCAAACTGATACATTACTTTCTTGGTCTAGGGAAACTACACTCAGGAACTACAGGAGGACCCTGTAGCACTCACAACGGCATTAGTGTTATTTTTAAGAAGTGGACGATACAAAGTACTGGATAATAAACCCATGGCATGGTTATGGCATCATTATAACAAACATCTGTCATTTTAAATGTGCTCATTTGATTAGGAATATTTCAGGTCTCACCTGTTACTGTAACAGTAACTGTAACTTCCAGCATGTGCCAATACGACATGTACTCCCAACCCTTTATCTTCGCAATCACATCCCAATCTAAATAGATATCGTAGCCCGGGAATGTCTTGGATTAAAGAAGTCTTGGTCTCTCAGGTTGCCTCCCCTCCAACCCCCCAGACCTACACAGACAAGTAGGGCTGGAGCTCATTGAGCCCTTGTGTCCTGTGCTCAGTGTGTCAGAGCAGACACCGCCGCTCTGACCTTTCCCTGATGCTACAAGCTAGCTGAGGAGCCAATACCGCCGCTAACGAGACACTGACACGCTGAGGCGGCCAGGGGTGCCATGCAATTATTCCAGGGAAGAAAACTGCCTGTCTGAGCGTGTATATGTGTGTGCGTTTGTGTGTGTTTCATGTGTGTGTCTGAGTGCGAGTGTGTACGTGTCCATTTGTATGTGTGTGTGTGTGTGTGGCTGTATCCTGTGGATGCTTGTTGTGAAGGCCAGACAGGTAGGATTCTGTTTTATTAATGATTGATGCATCCAATCCTGCAGTTGAACTACTCAGTCAGAACCAGAGTTAGCGGGCGGCGGTCTCATCAACAACTCTTTCTCCCAGAATGCTTTGGTTCTTTCTCATATTTTAGAATGCTCTGTTCTGTTCTACACCATGGTAATAAGATTCATGTCTTGAATATTGGAATATAAACTGAAACCCTGAGCAACGACTTGTTATGGGTCAGTAAATAATTAAGAGATTATATACAGAAATATTCTAAGAGGATCTGAACACATGATTTCCCATTATATCATAGACAGCTGATTAATGGTAGATGATTAAATTCTTCCCTGAAATTCAACTTGATTAACACGTCTAATTAGCAGCATAAGTGGCTCGCCCAGGGCAAAAATAATGTTCTTCTAGAACGTTCTGAATGAGGTGACTTTGATCAGAGAACAACCTCAATAATGAGTTAAGTCCTAAGTCAATAAATAAACCGCTGGTAAATAATGAAGAATAGTGGGACTCATAGAGTCACCATTCATACTTGACATTGACAAATTGACGAAATCAATACCTCCGAAACAGACAGCCATTAATGTCTGTTAAGTTTTAATAGCAGTGTCTGTTTAAAATTGCTCCTTGCACAATACAGTCAAGGTTATTGATACAAAAAAACAATGGTTGATTTATGGTATTTACTGCAACGTGAACGCACACACACACTCAGCCACATCCCCTGAATATTAACATCTTGGAATCCACAAATGCAAATTTAACTAAAATATAGTTTTACATGCTCCTCAGATTTACATCCAGATTTTAGCAGTAAGAAAAGAGAGAGAAATCATTCAGGGCATTGGTCTCCTGGTTCAAATCCCATAATGCAACACTGCACATATGGTGTGATGGTGTTAGACATGTGGAGGTGGTGGTAGAGGTAGTGGACGTAGAGGTGGTGGTGGGGGTGGATGTGGTGGAGGTGGTAGATGTAGTGGAGGCGGTGGTGGAGGAGGTAGACGTGGTGGAGGTGATGGTGTTGGAGGTGGTGGAAGCTAAGCATTAAACATGGAGGGGAAACGGCAGTGAGGAAGTTGGGTCGGGACCTGGATAATAAACAAGGGATTTGTGCTCAGAATAAAGCAGGAGAGGTGGGAGACTTGCAGCTCGGAGCGAATGTCTGCACACAATCCAGCAATCAGAAACCAAGGCAATGGGAAATGTGCAGTAGAGGCAAAGATACCGCGAAGAAGAAGACAAAAAAAAGAAGTCTCATTTTCTGACATGACATCACATCAGACACACAAGTCTACCGCTGTCGATCTTTTCATACCCTTTTCTACTGGTGTCTGCAAATGAGTTTAACCAGTTTTCGAGGTGTGGAAGAAAAATAAAAACCCTATCCAGAAGGATCTATTCACTAACGCCTGCCTCATCCACTTTGATGCGTGACTCTTTGTGAACGCAGGATAATAATTATGTTTAACGTCAAGCACTTCAATCAGATAGTCAGACGCTCTTTGGTGGGAATGTGTGCCGACTTCCAAGGGCATAAATCAAAGGAATACGGAAGTCTGTTTCTCTGCTTGCAAAAGGCCACTTGGCTACCATGGCGTCTTCAGAGAGGAGCCAGTTAAAGGCATTGTTATTGATCTGCTTGTGTAAAGTTTCCTCAGAGTGATTGCATGTAGAAGGCAGGGGGTTTGTTGTTTGTTGGTTTTTTTATGGGCAACTCGTGTCAAGACTGTGAAACAAAGCATTTCTCTCCCCTCACACCTCATTGTAAAGGTTCAGACTCAGCAGAAACCCCTTTGCGTTTTTCTTTTCTTTCAAAATGCTGCAGGTTTATTAGGCTGTTCAAGTGTTGGGAATGAAATTCTCACACCGTTCTAGTATGTTCTCGCATGTTCCAGCACTGCTTGGTGTAATTCAGTGTGAAATGGTGGATATGTTCTATTCATGGGTTTTGTGACTGATGAAAGCTCCACGTTTTGGAGAGCAAGAGAAGGAGAGAGAGAGAGAGAGAAATAGAGAGAGAAAGAGAGAGAGAGAGAGAGAGACAGAGAGAGAAAGAGAGAGAGAGACAGAAAGAGAGAGAGAGAATAACAGAACAATTTAAGGAGTGTTTTAAAGCAGAGGTCACACTGGTGATTTTTTTTCTCTTGTTCCAAATATGGCAGCTGATGGCCGCCCAGATTGCTCGCTCCATCCTGCACTCAAGTGTGGTATGTTCTTAACAGTGATCTATTGTAGTGCCTATGACAGCAAAATAATGCATTTCTACCAGAGTCTATCACAGAAATGACTTTGGAAGCGGCTGGTGGTGGGGTATGGCGGGGGTAAGAGGAACTAGATCAATACGTTTCAGGTGGCTGCGAGTGTTTTTGAAGCTGGATTCCCCACCTTCCTTTGAGTTGTTTTGACCTTGATCTCCGAGAAGATATGCCTCCTCTCTAGCAGCTCCACCAGCTCCACCCACCCCTACACCATGATTATACTGTACAGCATGAGAGATAACCCATACGGTGGGGGGTGTTTCTCTGTCTCCCCCGCCCCCCCCCCCCTTCACAGCAACCAATGCCATTATCTTGCCAATCCAGAAGAAAAAAGAAAATTAAGAGAAAGAAATAAATAAAAATGCCCTGAACAAAAGATGTCGCGGTGCGGCCATCTTGCACCTTTCATCCTGTCCTCCTCCCCTCCTCTCATTATCATTCTCTGCCTGTCTAAATTGCAGTGATAATTGATAATTGAATTTAAATAGAGAAAAGGCGAGAAAGGGAGAATGTTCTCGTGGCCTTAACATGCTGTCATTAAAAGTGCTAGTTGCTTTAATAGGCCAGGTATTTAACAACCTAGATTAAAGGGGCGGGTGGGAACGTGGAGAATAGAAAGATAAAGAAAAAAGATAGTGGACACTTTGTATGGCAATTAGTTTATCACAGAATCCTTGAATTGTGCATTTTTTTCTCCCCCCTGCTTTACCAGAGTGCCAACTGCTTCTAGTGTGTGCATAACTTACGGGGGTCCGCATTGTGCACATTTGTGTCTTCATTGCGGCACTCGCAACGCCGCTAACATCTGGAGTTCGGAAGGAGAGGAAATTGGTATGAATCCATGATGGGGTTTTCTGCCAAAATAAACATCAACTGCTGTCCCCAGATGATTACGCTGAAAGAGAGGTGGGTTGTTGACATCAAGACAAAAATGCATGTTGTGACGGCTGACGCCCCGCACGACTCGATGCATGCAGAAATCAAATGATGTGCCACAGCCCCGGAGAGAGAGAGAGAGAGAAGGAGCCTCCCAATGAACACAAAATCATGGCATTAGCATGTTTCAGCTGCGCCTCAATCAAGCATGTCTCTGTGCTGGGCTTTTGGCTTGGCTTTTCATGTCGCTCGGTGTAAGTGGAGGGAAGGGAAACGGAGCGAGAATCAATTCTGTGGAGACGTAGAGATGGTTTTTAAAAAGGGAACTCCGCTATGATATGCAACGCCTTTCATCCAATGGTTAGCAAAGCAAGAGGAAGCAGTGAGGATGGCACGTAGCCACGCTGTGCTAGCGTAGAGGAAGTTAGTATCGGTCTGACATGGGCCTTAGTGGATGTATGATGCCTCATAGGTAGGACACTGCCCTCAGTGTTTTTAACTAATATAACATTGTTGCACAGCATTCGCCTGGTTCAAATTCCGCAAACCGAAAAAACCAGCAGAGCAGTGATGAACAGAATGAACAGTTGTTTTATAAAGTGTTTGAAATGTCACGTGTAGACCTCGGTCGCTGAAATGTATTTTCCTGCTTGTACCATCGCGAGGAACAAACTGGGAGAATTATTTATGTATTGTCAACAATACAGGTACTCTCTGGCTCAACGGTAATGGGCAACGGGAGCCCAAAACGCATTATCTTTTCATTATGACCAGAGCAATGTGACACATAGTAAGGTGCACTCTAGGTGCACCCCATTTATTCTGAATGAAGAGGTGTCTGCCGCAGTTCAATGACCTCTTATCTGATGGTGTGCCTCTGTCACTGAAGCCATCAGAGTGAAAGGATTAAGCCTGCTTTATATCGATATAAGTCCTGAATGGACCTCAAAACACACACACACACACACACACACACACACACACACACACACTAACCTTCTGAAAAACATTGAACATTGGAAAGGCATCTTAGGTCAGGGTGGCAGGGGAGGAAGATATGTTTTCATCATGCGAGTAGATGAGGAGAAAGGGGAAAGTCGATAGAAGCCTCTCAGCTAAATATTAAACAAATCAGCTTGGTTTGCCGCTCAGTCCCTGGATATCAATAGTACAATGACATCACATTAAATGTGCACCACAGAACATTTACATCATGGAGGGCGGGGGGGGGGGGGGCGGATGGGAGCCAGCGATTGCTTTGCTGCTTCTACCGTGCATTGATTATTATTGGCAGGAAGGCGAGGATTTTCATGTTGATGGTATTTCTAAGAGGACGTTTTAGTGAGTGAAGAACTGCACGTGCACACACATGCAGATGCTACATGCACCGAAGTGCATGCATCTCCACCCTATGTTGGAAGAAAGTTTTTTTTAATGAACCCTAATGCCCTCCTACCCTCTTTTATGTTCTGTTCATCTTCAGTGAGCGTGTGTATTTGCTGACACACACACACACACTCTTCATATCTGACTTCCTGTGATTCTTCCTGTGGGTATGTCTGTCTGACGGTTGGATCTGATGACCTTCAGTTTGCACGCGTCCCGGGTCCTGTGCAGCGGCACGCATGCACCGTTCTAGTGGCACACATCAAACATTCATGCCCCAAGTCTGAGAGCCTTTCAGGGCAATTATTGAAATAGCGACGAGAGCGAGAGAAAGGGGTTTTATATTAAAAAAACACAGCGATATTGATCAAAAACAGAATGGCGAGAATATCTGGCCGTATTTGTTTCATGGACGAGGTCCATTAAATTGTTTAGATCATAAAACGCTGCTCTGAACTAAGTGTAAGTGCAGACCCACATTGGGCCTATCTGTTTCACTGCATGCGGTCAGAATGCCGTGGAGACTCACCTTTTAAAGTCTTTAATGTGACCTAATGCAGGATTTCATCAGATAGGAACAAATTGCTTTCTCCACATGCATAATACATTGTCGTATCCTGGAGCATCCCATGCGTTACTGCTTTCCTGCAGATTGCCATGTTCCTTTTCTTGCACTCGTTTATTTCACGCCAGGGTGATAAAACGTTGTGAGCAATGATTAAGCATTTGAGATATTACAGCGGGAGGAGATCCAGAAGATGTGTTGGATTAACAAGCGCACATCTCTTTACTCTCTCTCAAACTCGTGGTGTGCTGGCTTTGGTTTATAATTAACAGAGCCGGGCCGCCCGCATGTCGACACCACTGCTACGCCAACGTAATGGATGACACATCTCTATGTTTCTGTCGGCATCAACCATATTTTTTGGCAATTTAACAGGGAACTGTAAATCATTTGTAGCCAAAGATGTTCCATCTTTTATGAATGAAATGAGATCTCATTAAAACAAGACAGCTGTTCGAGGACACAAATAAACGGTATAAACAAATAAGGTTATAATACATTTAAACATTACCTTCACATTTAACCATTTTCATGTTAACGGGCGATTTGGCAAAGTCTGAAGTCAGTCAGCCTAAACAGTTCCAGACATTGGGAGAATGGGACTTGGGTGTTGTGAGTTCTCTGCCTATCCTTGGGCTGCAGGAGATGTGTCATGTCCCTCCCCTGCTGATGGGCTGCTCACGGATCCAGCAGAGGGGGTGATTGGCCACTGGCCTTGTGGCAGGAGAGAAACGAATTCCTCAAAAAATACCTTATACCTTAATACCTATAAAGCTCCAGAGAGAACATCTGTGTCGGTTGATGGTCAGGCCAGTAGTCTGAGAAGCTATGCCTACTTGCAAGGCTTTTGGGACATAGTGGCAGTAGATGGCCGATAACTGTCTTTTAATAGGTGTACAAATGTCCGTCAAATCCAATAACATGTATACATGACCCCCAGACTTAACTGGTCGACTTTCACTTCTGCTTAAACTCTGCATGCATCATACATGATATTAAATCTAGATTAGGACTGAAGCCGCCTTCATCAGACCAAGGATGAGTGCCTGGTTGCTTCCCTTGCCCTTCTTTCAAATGATACCTTTCTCCGAGAGGGACGTATTGACTCAGACAGCCGTATGATGTCATAACTAATAACTCAGCATTCTGATTTATCATCTATAATTCACCCCAGCAAGGCACTTACTGTCTTGCAATGTATTGGAATATTTAAGCAAACAGATATATGCCTTGTGGCGTTTGAATAAGTAATATATTTCCTTCCCAGGAGTCGCCTCTTTTCAAAAAGAGTGCAATCCAGTATACAAGTTTGATGTACCGCTTCACAGAATGAGCTTTTTATTTTTCATGCTTTTGCCATCCATTAGCAACGTTTGAGAAGCCAGTTGACACACTTTGAAATATAGTTATTCAAAATGTTCAAGTCAAACCGCACACTCATTTTCCATGCCTCGATATGCAAGGGTACACAAACAACCGCAGAAGGCTTTAGGTATGCTTCAAAACGTATCGGCTAATGTAACTCTGAGAAGGGTCCCACCGGAGTCATCCTCAGGGGGATGTCATGTTAGCACTATATATAACAGTGCATCCCATATCAAAAGGAGTCATACATTTCCCAGGTCATTTTTAAATGTTTTTCTCATCTTTGGCTCCAGATAATGTAGTTATTGGAACTCCACAGCATGCTCCATTCAACAGACCGTTGCCAGAGAGCCGTCCAGCCAGGCAGGCAGGAAGGTGCTTAAGGCAAAGGGGGCAGGGGGTGGGGCTCCACCTCCTCCACAAAACTCTTAAGTCACTCTCTTACTCTCAACAGAATGAGTTACTCGCTGAGTGAGCTCCTGCTTGGCTTTTTCAAATGCTAATGACAAGCAGTGCTGAAAGCTTCAAATTGGGGCAGGCAATTCAGCCTGTGGTGTTTGGTGAGGCCCTGCTCATGTTGGAGACCATGGTCTCTTCCCTGCTCCCCCCCTCTCCCCCCCCTCCCACCCGGTCCCACCCGCTCTCCTCCCCCACTACCAACCTCCAGTCTTTTGTGTGCTGCGGTAATAGGCACAGATGTTCCTCTTGCCTCACACAGGGCCACTTTCCCCCCCTAATCGCCAGCATGTATGCGCACGGCTTGCACCTGCCCCAGCAGCTCTCTCTCTCTCTCTCTCTCTCTTTCTCTCTCACTCTGTTCTTTTTCTTCCCTCTCTCTCCGTTTCCAATTCTCAATTCTCTCCCTCCCTCAACCCCCGCCCACCCCACCCTCCCACCCCCCGCTCTCTCTCTGTATACAAGCCTTGCCTAGCGTCCTCCGCATTGCATACACTATTCCTCCTGCCGGCCGACTGTTTAAACAAACGGAGTGGGGGACTAAAATGGAAGACAATGAAGGGGATGGATAGATGGATGGATGGAGTAGGGAGTAGGGGATGTCCATAGAAGAGTGAGGGTGTGCTTTTTTGTGTGATTTGGGAATTGGGTTAAATGGGGGGGGGAGATAGCTCCAAGGTCCCCACTCCAGCTGGAGAGAATTTGGAACATTATACCCATGTAACGGCCCAACCCCAGTGCTGATGGTGCGTTTAGACTCACTCCATCACCTCCTCCTCCTCCTCCTCCACCTCCTCTATGATGCCAGTGGATTGAGGTGTGAAAAAGGGGAAGATGTAAGCAGGCCTGTTGGACCAAAGTGGCGCCGGTTCCATGGCGCCCCTGCTGTGCTGTGATTTACTGTCATTTTGGCATATAGTGCTTTCAAACTGAGTGGAGACGTGTGATGTGTGTAAATCCAGTCCCAGTGGAGACAGAAAATAAAAATAAAAATAAAAAACATTCTGCTGATTTCCTCCCAGCAAAATACATTTGATAAGTAAGTAATCGCATTACAATAAAACCAGTGCAGGAGTATGGCAAAGTGTAATTTCACATTTGGTCTGCATTATGTTTAAGTTCATGGGCTACTTATGTGACAGCATATCAATAAATAATGACAAAACTAGACTAACCGTCCACTCTCCCCATATCTTTCTCTAGTTCTTTCTTGGCGCTACTGCTACTAGCTATCAGGCTATGCAAACATACAGTGATAGTAGCTTAAGAAAAGCCAGAGACTTGTCACTAGTCACCCTCAACAATAGTATGCATCGTAAAACGATGCACAGTGCATACGCTTCATCATCCGTTCACTCCGTGGACCCGTCGAACTTGGTACGATATTGCTTCATTGCTTTAAACGAGAAAGAGCCACAAGTGAACAGTCAATGTGTTCCCTGTTTGAAGTTTAGTATTCTATATGTACATCCTATATAGTTGTTAGGGGAGAGATGCTTGTGACACAAGCTTGTCTGGGGACAAATAATTGATCATTACCGTGCGGAGCACTGCGGCAGAACCAATGGGGGCTTTCAAATCAATGGGAATTGTCCCTGCCTTTCAACACATATGCATTTAATGCAATATTCAGCAGGTGTTAAGTTGAGCAAGCGGTGATGGCTCAGATATGAGCGCGTGCCAGAGAGACATAGCGAGATAGCGCGCGCTAGATAGTCTTATATTTCCCGCCGATGCTCTGCACGGCTTCACTGACACTTCTGAGAAGCGCGGTGACATTTTTATGGTTCTGCGGAGCCGCTCTTTATTGCGTTTTCACCGAGCGCATCATAGCGTGATCATGACTTAACCGTGACCTTGGTTCTTCCGGGGGCGTCGCCGCCGCGTTGGGTGAAGGAAGGGCGTAATGATGCGGCGACGTGGGGGTGACCTGGGTCGACCTGGTTTCTCTCAGGTAGACCCAGCGCTACCTATTTTATTAATTTTGTTTTGCATCCGTCTCATCATTCACACACCAGACAGCAAATGAGGGGGACGGGGGGGGGGACGGGGGGGGGGAGGAGAGGGCCCTCAAAACGAGATTTCCGGATCAGCACATCTTTGATTTCATCTCATACGGCGGAGCAGCCAGAGATGATCGTTTATTACAGACCGCATGACGTCTTTACACTTTGAACTTTCAACAGTTTTCCTTGGGCTGCCGTGACTCTCTCACGAGGAAGTAGCTCGCTGGCAAATGACACCGGTATTTGTTGATATACAAACATAGACACACACACACACACACACGCACACACATAAAAACACACCTACACCCACACACACACGCACACACATAAAAACACACCTACACACACACACACCTACTCACCGCAGACAACCCCCCCCCCCCCCCCCCCCCCCCCCCCCCCCCCCACCCCCACCCCCCAACACACCCCCCCCCCCCCCCCAACCAACACCCCCACACACACACACACCACCCACACCACCCCCCACACACCACCCCCCCCCCCCCCCCCCCCCCCCCCCCCCCCCCAACCCCCCCCCCCCCCCCCCACACACACACACACCTACACACCATATACATATACATGCATGCGTAGATACATGCTAAGCCCAGCACATTCCATGCAGGGTGATTATTGTGCCTCTCGTCAGCCTGTTTGATTGCTTCTCACAAAGGGCAGCGCTGCAGTGCCCAGCGCAGGGGATAATTAGCGATGCGATGGAGCCGGCCGCTGCGGGTGCCTGTCGACCAGGCACCGATCAGACCCGCCTTGACCAGCCTGACTTGATGCACAGCAGGAGCCTGTGTGTGTGTGTGTGTGTGTGTGTTGTAAGTCAATCAAAACCATTTATTGCAGATTAGCACAGATATGTATTGCTGCAGTACGTGTGTGTGTGTGTGTGTGTGTGTGTGTGTGTGTGTGTGTGTGTTAAGTGGCGAGATACTGTTGCAGCTTATATACCGTCCATCTACTGGTTCATGTGCTGCAGAGGCCAGGAAGTTACAGTATAATGAAATAACACAAAAAGTGCATTTCATTTTCCTCCTTCACACTTTTGTCCTCTTTTGTTGAGCTGAATGGCTGTAAATTGAAATTGTTGAGTTCAGATAGCATCAGGCCTTGTTGGCCCGTATGAGACAATTCAGATTTTGAAACTGTTCTTTTAGAATCAGTATCAGAAACAGTTTTAGATAACAACTTTAGTTAGTTATGCAAGTGGTCTGGGTAGATTCAACGGGTTAATTACTATTGTAGCGATATTGATATCCATAAACAACCTTCTGACTCGTGCTGCTGGTGAGAATGTCCTTACTGGGTTAGCTGCCATGGTTAGCCCAGGTAGGCTTTCATCACACAGTAGCTGGGTTGATCAGGCTTGACGCGCCGAGACAGCTTGTACACAACCTGAAACTGTCTGGCCACACGTGGTATGGAGCTGTAATCCGTTACCAGGATGACAATAGACGGGGACTAATAGATCAACCCGCTTGGAGCCCGGGAACCCCCCACCCCTAAATCAGCTGAGGCACCAGGACCCACCAATAGGCGGATAGGCCCAGGAGTCATGCAGGTTCCTATGCAGCTATGCGTTAAAATAGTATCTATATGAGGAGTAGTGGTGAGACGTATATACTTCCAGAACCCGGAGTGGTCAGGAGCCTAGCAGTCCCTTGAAGAACTGACCTCGCCATTGGCGGACAACATGACGACGTAGCCTGCCTGCTGTGCTGACGTTCATTGACGTCAAGAAAGCGGTTGACTCCATACGCTTGTCTCCTTGTAGCCATCGAGTCGCCCCCCAGATGGTGAGACAGAGGTCTTTGAGCTGCTCGCAGGAGTCCTGCAAGGCGACACTCTTGCCCCCTTCATCTTCATTATAGTCCTCGACTACGCCCTCTGGCAAGCTGTCAAGGACCATGAAGACCCGGGTTTCACCATTACACCAAGTACACCCAGTACAGCTATCTGATCTGGACTTTGCAGACAATATTGCCTTACTATCACACAAAGTAGCAGACAGAACTGCTGTCAAGAGTGGAGACAGAGTGCAATAAGGTAGGACTGCACCTCACCTACAACATACCGTGACCGCTGAGGACTGTGGAGGGACCCCCACTCATGCAAGTCTACCATTTAAAATGCACGGAGAGCTCAGAGAGAGACATTAAAGTACGACAAACCCCTCACACGGAAGGCGCTCAATGACACCAAGAAGATCTGGACCTCAAACCTCTCCCAGGGGCTCAAGAAGAGGATCCTTGTGGCCACAATAGAGACCATATTGCTCCACGGGTGTGAGACATGGACCCTGTCAAAGTCCCTCGACGGTTGCTACAGGCGCATTCAACATCTGCCGGGCACAGCATGCGTCAAATAAGCACCTCTATGGCGACCCCAACTCACCAGAAAAATAGGAGCAAGGTGACGACCACTAGACTAGACTAGAAACTGCGTGAGACACCCCGAGCTGCCTGCTAGCCGAGTCATCCTGTGGGAGCCAACACATGGAAGGCAACACCCGGGGCGACCTTTTAAGACCATGGTCAAGACCCTAATAGAGACCACCGAAGAGCCGAGGACCCTGATGGAAGCACGAGAAGTGTAGAAGGTCCGACACACTGAGTGATGTCACAACGATACCTCAGCTGCACGAGTTGTATGAATGTAGTTGCAGGGTAAATCGGGTTAGAAAGTAAGGCACACTATGAGTTCTAGAAATTCCAGGAAAGAGAAGAGATCATTGGGTTTCGGGTGTGTGTGCCTCTGTGATTTGTTGGACAGTGTTTGGTTGCACAGCACCTTTGGAAAGTCTTTGCTGGCCCTAATGAATATTGAGTGTTCTATCTCCTTCGCCTTCCAATTAATGGATAGATGTTGGTAATTATTTGACCAATGCCTCTCTCTCATGACATGTCCCGTATCCATCAGTAAGTTAAAAATAAATTAAAATCAATACCACCAGCACACTCTTAGGACAGTGTCAGTGATTTCAACGGTGGGACCCATGCAGGTCTGAATAACAACTATTGATCCTCCTTGAGGAATATCGTCTTTTATCACCTCCTCCTCCACCACGTGCGCACACACACACACGCACACACACACACACACACACACATGCATACTCTCACACACATACGCACACACACACACACACACACACACACACACACACACACACACACACTCACACACACACACACACACACACACACACACACACACACACACACACACACACACACACACACACACACACACACACACACACACACACACACACACACACACACACACACACACATGCATACTCTCACACACACACACACACACACACAGGGATTTCTTTACACACACACACACACACACACACACACACACACACACACACACACTCACACACACACACACACACACACACACATATACATACATTCACACACACACACATATACACACTTGCACA
>OOFB01038399.1:0-14919 GCA_900323305.1 Trachyrincus murrayi
CCTCCCTCCTCCTCCTCCCTCCCTCCTCTTCCTGCTACTGCTGCTCTCTTTACATGTGTGTGTGTGTGTGTGTGTGTGTGTGTGTGTGTGTGTGTGTGTGTGTGTGTGTGTGTGTGTGTGTGTGTGTGTGTGTGTGTGTGTGTGTGTGTGTGTCTCTCTCGCTCTCGCTCTCTGTGTCTGTCTGTGTGTGTGTTGTGGTCATAATAAGTAACATTGAACTAACTGACAGTATCTTGACCATACTAACTTGTTATGGAATTCGTCTCTACAGATTATTACAATTACTACTATGGGAGCTGCTATGAAAACACGGAGGCTACAGATGGTCAGGGTCTTGCGGCCGCCGTGGGACCGGACGCGCCGGAGGCCCCAGAGGTTCCAGCTACAACTGAGGCGGTCCCAGATGTGTCTGGTCAGCCAGACTCTGCTCAACCAGACACCAACACCGCACCAAAGACAGAGGTCTGTTTGTTACACAGGGGCGTTACAAAATGATAGTCATATGTTCTTATGAATTGATTATAAATATAGAAATCATATCATTGACAATGACATGCAGTCAAGTCTTTTAGGAGACAACTTGATTGTATCCCCAAACTTTTAAATCGACGTTGCACTTTAAAAACGACATAGCTAGATGGTTCAGGAAGCCCTAGCGCAGTGAACATCTGTCTAATTATTATTTAAAGTGTTGCTTTTATCCCTCCCCTCTCAGGACGGTGAAGAAGGGTCCATAGCAGACATGCTGAGGGCTACTGCTGAGCAGGCCATGACTCAGACCGGGTTCGTGTTCGACGACACCACCGGCATGTACTACGACCACAGCACTGGCTTCTACTACGACTCGGTTGGTGACCTGTTCAGTGTTGTATTCCCATATGTTTTACTTTCCTAGAGTAGGCCTGCATCCCGGGCTTTTGTGTGTAGCACACTGGTATTATTATAGGATTGCTTTGCTTCCGATGCCGTCATGCCTCTCAAAGGAGTGCACTTTGTGTGTATTACAGATAGTTATAAAAGATGTCAGTTATAATGAAAAAAACGTGAGCTGCAGTTATCCAACATTATAAGAGAGTGATTTGTATTTCAGTTTATTCAGGTCACTGTTGTCTCATTCCATAGCAAGCAGCAGCTTAAATAGGTTTCTACTTGTTTTTGATGTTTCCGCTCGTTGTTTTCACTTCCTCAGGCTAGTCAGCTGTACTACGACAACAACACGGGCATCTACTACTGCTACGACGCAGACAGCGGCCGCTACCAGTTCCACTCTAAGATAGAGGTGGCGCCCACAGCGGCACTGGCCGATGCAGAGCTGGGTCAAGACCTCAAGCCTGCTGAGAGGAGAGGGAAAACGTCGAAGAAAGGCACAAAGAAAAGCTCCCAGCAGAATCACAAGGTGCGCAGACAGAGAGGGAGGATAGTGCAGGCTTATACCACACCATCACATCCTGATTGGTCAATACCACACCGTCAGATCCTGATTGGTCGATAACGTTCCAAGGGTGTGCATTACTTTCAACAACGGGACACCGCTGCCTTTTAACAGTTCTGAATCAATGCTCGACAAATCCCACATGAACAACAACGGTCAAATACAACTAGTGACCAGATGTTTCCATGACAACGCAAAAACAATATGCTCAAAGCACCGCAGAAGAATATTTTCATTTCAGCTTATTATATTATTATTATTATTATTATGTTGTTATATTATAATAACCCAAACGTTACAGATGAAAGTAACTAATATCGAATCATTGTTGGTAACTGTGGTAGAAGCGGACTAAACCACTCCGGGGGGTCCCGTTATTGGAACATAATGTACGACGGGGTACATTAGCTGAGGTTAGCGTACCACCGCCGAAGTACATTAGGACGGGACACCCCGTGGTAGTTTATTCATTACTTAACCCTCGTCGGTAGTGTCGGTTCAGTTGGTCTTGTGCTTGATGTGTCTCTGGTGTATTCTTGTTTTTGTGTTTTGCAAAATTGGACGACAGCTGGCTTTTGATTCAAATCCCTTTTTTTTGGGGTATGCAGTCCTCTGGCTTCTTCTTTTTTGGTCTCAGTCTTCAAATACTTAAGCTTGTGTCCTACAGACTCATTAGAGGTTTGGTTGGCTAAACTGCTATTCCTCTTCACCCAGGTGCAAGAGTTGACAAGCTCATTGGCTAATATGAAGATTTCTTCTTACTGGAAAACTGCATCATACAGAGGTACATTAGTTTAATAATCAAAGCATCTTATTGGGAAGAATATATTGTTTTAAACTGTAGTCGGGTCGTGCCCGTTGTGCACCTGGTAAATACAACAACCAGAAGTACAGAAAGTCAGTGAAGTCAGTTCCTACATTATAACACACCACAATTAATGAATCGCTTTGTTACGCAAGAATTTGGTCACATATCTAGAGGAAGAATCATTTTTAAACAATGCTGGACCACAAAGCACTTTTCTTGAACACTGAGACCTTTGAGAAGAAGCCCTTCTCTCTAGAGACGTGTGTGAGGAAAGCCAGCTTGTCGTCCCCTGTCCATTGCGTCTAACGGAGACGGTAACATTAGTGTTGGTGGCTGTCTGGTGGCAGGAACCGCTGTCTGACGGCATCAAGCTAGAAGACGAAGACGAATGGGTCGAGAGGCGACCGGCCAGGCGGAGCACCGCGTCACGGAGACCGCGGCGGCAGTCTTCGAGTCCCGACCTTTCCCCGCGGCGAAAGGACTCCTCGAGGTCGCGGCAGGAGAGGAAGAAGCCTCCCACGAAGAGGAGGAGTCAGAAGAGCGGCTCCCGCTCGGACGACGAGGGCAGCGCCAGGAAGAAGAGGAAGAAGTCCAGGTCGGAGAAACACAAGAAGAGCAAGAAGAGTAAGAAGAGCAAGAAGAGTAAGAAGAGCCGAGGCTCGGACAGCGCCGACTCGGGCGCAGACAGCGAGCCTGAAGAGGGCGAGCTCACCGAGTCGGAGGGAGGGAGGGAGTCCAGCCCCTCCTTGTCTTCATCGTCGTCGTCCCCTGCGGGGGGCGGGGCCGAGTCGGACATGGAGGCCGAGAGCCAAGAAGGTGAGCGAATGAGGCTGAAGACCAGATCAGGGCGCTTCACTTGTTGTGACCATCACAGACCACCTTTTTTTAACAGGCCGCACTCACACATACACACACACACACATACACACTAACACACAATTTAATCAGCTCAGTAGTCATCAGTAGTAACTAATGATCGTCCCAATCGGAACACATTGGTCGACATTACAAAAAGATATTATTGTGTATAATTGTCTCTTTTCACCGAAGAGTGAGGGTTAGCACCATTCTCGATATGCACAACCTGCTGAAGAGTAGATGGCTCCAGACTTTAGTCACATGATGTTGTTCTGTGCCCCCTAGCGACAGACATCTGGCCCCCGTGTGTGAGGGTAACCGTGGTGAGGTCGCCGGTGCTCCAGGTGGGCACGCTCTTCATCATCACCGCAGACTCCCCGGCCACCATCGGCAGGTGAGTGACTCCAATATAGTAGCCTCGCACAGCCAGACCGTATTCTCTTCGCTCGTCGGCAGTGTTTGTATAGGGGCGTTGTCAGTCAACTCTACTTTGTTGCCGATTGGATGATCTTCAGCCCTTAATCCACGGCAATGTGTATTATCGGTAGAATCACCGTCAGTCAAAAGATGAGTCATCAAGACACCAGTCATGACCACTGCCCTTAACGCAAATAAAATGTTTCCGTTGCAGAGAGAAGGACATGGACCATGCCATACAAATCTCAGAGATGGGCGTCAGCAAGGTATGACACACAGTCGAACCGTCCTCCTCCTCCGAAGCCACGCAGTGAGGGTTTTGAATCAGCGTGGTGGTAATGTGGCTGTTTATCCTCGTGCCTCCAGTTCCACGCCGTGGTCTACTTTGACCAAGAGCAACAGTGCTACATGCTGGTGGACCAGGGCAGCCAGAACGGAACCGTACTCAACGGGAACCGAATCCTGCAGGTCAGTCAGTAATACAACCATGCTGCTGTTGATCCATTTCCCACATTATACGAATAAATAAATATAAAATATACAAAATGTATGAAATACGAGCACCAAAACGCTTGTACTTCATTACAAATCCCAGCCAAAGATAAAGTGCGAGCCCTGTGCGCTGACCCACGGGGACGAGGTGAAGATGGGGGAGACGGTGCTCTCCTTCCACATCCACTCGGGGACCGACACGTGTGACGGCTGTGAGCCCGGCCAGGTGATTGCCCACCTCAGCAAGCACAAGAGAGGGGAGGAGACGGGTGAGTCGCCAGCCCCAGGACCGTAGCTCTCGCCGTGTCCCGTGTTCCCCCACCGTGCTCCACATTAGTAGCTCCATGCAGTAAAACTAAAGGTGATGGGGAATAGGATAATAGTGGTACCTTTGACCATTAAATTGTCATCAAGACCTTTCGCGGACCACCTCATATCCAAACGGTAAACAATAGATAAATACACATGCAGGGGCTGAGCAAAGAGTGCCAGCGGCCCCCTTTATACACAATTATTACACAATTATACACAATTATTAAAACATATGATGGAACGCACAAAGAGACACTATTTTAAATAATAAAAAGCCATAATACTATATTTACTGAACAATATTTAGAATATATTTATTTTCAATTATCTATATCCCCAATGTCTGCAGGCTACCTGTAGTCATCCTTCAGCAAAATGCCTTAACCTCATGTAACATGAATTCAGTCGCTTGTGTTAAATGAATACACAGGATGAAAGATGAGCTAAAGTAGTTAACTATTTTTTCTTTATTTGTTAAACAAGCTGTTTCTAGAGTATGTATGTATTTAGTTTACAGGGGGTGTTGTGTTTCATGTGAAGTCTAGTCCGTGTACTGATTATCTGCAACTGATTTCAACAGGATTTACTAGAAAGTGATGTTTGGCTTCAATGTGTGTTTTCTTTCCAAAGTTCCCATCGGTCCAATGAAAGAGGAGAAGGAAATCCTGCGACAGAAGGAGCTGAGGCAAATGAAGGCTAAATATGGCCTGAAGGTAAAAAATTAATAAAAACACACCGGGAGGCAGATCAACAGTTTTACTGTCCCTCCATCGACATCCATTCACCTCTGTGCACCGTGCTCTCTTCTGCACACAGAGCACAGAGTATGAGGATGCCAAGGCCCTGAAGAACCCACGGTACCAGGACCGAGCAGAGTCCCGCAGGCAGACGGTGGGCAGCCACGGGGCCTTCCAGCGCGACGACGCCCCGGCCTCGGTTCACGTGTACGCTTTGCTCCTCTTTTTATGACTTCATATTGGTTGCCCAAAAACCCTGAGGCGATGGGAGTTCATTCATTTGTTTATTTGTGAACGTTTGGCATTTAAAGGGAGATCAGTGATGTGAATAAAGGTCGGAAGATGCTGGAGAAGATGGGTTGGAAGCGTGGAGACGGACTGGGCAAGGACGGAAGAGGGATGAAAGACCCGGTAAGCCCCCCCGCTCGGTCTCACATGAAAGTGCTGTTTTTCTTTTTTTGACTGAGATGCGTCTCAAAAGAAATCGGTTAACTTCCTCTTCCGTTCGGTTGTTTTCGATTCTTCTTTCCACCATCTAAGATCCAGCTCAAGATCAGGAAATCGCAGTCGGGCCTGGGAGCCGGTGCTACCGTCTCCCCGGACGACGCCGCGCTGCTCGCCCCGTCCCGGTCCAGCAGTAACTGGCAGAAAGCCCGCGAGAGGTACGCGGACACCTGCCACCCGGGGACGCCGGCCCCCAAGGAGAGGTCACCCAAAGCCTGGCTCAAAGCGGAGGACCCAGCGGCCACGGACACACAAGCCGACGGCAACGACCAAACACAGGGAACCGGATAAGCTGTGATCAATAAGGAAATAGACGCACGAGTTGAGCAATCGCTTGTAAAACAACCGGAATCCCTGACAAACCTGCTGCGGCCACGCTATTTACTTTGCTTTCAGTCTCCTCGGCTGTCCTGGGCTTGATGTTCAGCAAAGCCCTCGCACCGGTTACTGTTACCTGCCAACATGTCCTCAGCCCCAAACACTGTTGTTGTTTTTTGTCCTTTAAACTGAATTTGTGTTCAGTTTTTTTTGTTTTTTTATCGAAATGTCTGATCATGGTGCCGTTTTCTCACTGCCGATTCAAAAATGTCAATAAAGACACATTTTCAGACCAGAGCTGTTGTTTTAGGACTCCGACCTGACATTTCCAACCTAAATGAAAGAGTTTCCGATACATTCGGCTGGTTACGTGCAGATAGCCGACTTGTGTTTGTGAAGCCCGGCCTCCAGAGGGCAGAGCTTCGACGGGTCTTTCTCTCTGAAGACCGGAATGGCCTGAATCATTTGTTGACACAGAGAGGATGTATTTCTCAGTGACTTCACCTTCTAATCAGGGCTGTTAGGACTGCTTCACAACTGTATTTGGTTGCTATGCAGTAAACTTACAGGTCTGTTTTATAAAGATTATTTAATCGTTTTAAGATTATTAGTCAATATAGAGTTAATATAATTATAAAACATAGTATAATGTCAACTATACATTAACATCTCCGACATTAATATTTGACAGACCTGTACGAGTCGGATGCCTTATCGCTGAGGGTCTGAATATTTGCATGTGCGTGCAGAAAGTACACAGGCAGAGGTCACCGAAACTATGAGAGCTAACCATAATGTGAAAAACAATACAGCGCATAGGCAAAGTAATAGGGAAATCTAATCATATATTCATTGATAAACTGACACTAACCATGTGCCAATCTAAACTTTTAATTAATTCATACTTCTGAAACCATGATTAAAACAGTCCATTTGAACTTACATGCTACTACTGCCATGGGGCCTGGAGTCGGTGAGTCTGCTGCTCTTCTTCTGCTGGCTTGAAGAGTTACCCATGACGACACCCTGGTCCACCCTGTGTGCCGCCCAGGGGACCCCCTTCTCCCACTAAGCGTGTGTGTGTGTGTGTGTGTGCTAGTCCAGCTACGTCTCTCTGCTAGAATGGCATTCTGCTCCGTCGCTGTACAGCTGATTACAGCCGACCTGGAGTATCCACAGGTCTAAGACATGAGTCTCTCTCTCTCTCGCCGCCAGCTGATTTCACACCTCCCTTTCGGACACTCCCACTTCTCTTTTCTTATCTTTCTCTCCCACGCCCTTGTCATTCCTTCCTCCTCCCCATCTCCTCCTCCCCTCCTCCTCCCTTACCTTGCCTGACCACTCCTTCCATAGGTAAATAATACCGCAGGGCCGACAGCAGCCTCGGAAAACCCTCTAAGATCTCCTGGTGTCCCTGCGTCTTTGTGTGTGATTCTACTGAAGATAAAGTCTCTCTCCATTAGAGAAAAGGAGGCGGTAGTCATGCTTAGAGTCATGGGATGAACGCTGGAGATATCTACCATGACCAGTTTGTAGCACTGCTGCAGAAACACGTCCCCCAGGAACACGAGACCACTCTTCTTTATACTCACTGCCCTTACATAACACGTCTGAGAGTACAGACCCTATAAACACAGTCAAGAAGATAGTGTAGCCGGCACACAAGTTATGTCAGTAAGCAGCGGAGCTCAGCTTTTTCGATTTACGGCCTTGCAATAAAGGACTGTGCTATAAATACCCAGCCCCTATTTGTGATGAACCATGAAACGTATGACCAGAACACAAGTTGAGCTCAGGGGTAGAGATGATGCTGGTCAACATCTGTCACGGTGATGAGAAGTGAACCATATAACCCCAGAGGACAACACTACAGCATTCCCTTCCCGGTTGATCTGAAGAGGCATGCAGGGACGTGTTGTTCGGTTAAACAATCCATCACCAACCGCCCTTGCTTTGGGACTGGAGCGGACGGTTGATGTGTCATACATATGACGGAGATGAATGAACATGTCAGCTAAATAGTTGAAGAATAGACGGCAACACAGAGGAAAGACAGCCATTAGCATAAGTCTTGTACTATCAGGTAACAGTTGAGTAGTTACTTGACTACACGATTTATGCTATCGGTTGCTAACACAAGAGACTTTCAGCATTTCAACCTTGTAAAATGTTGAAATTCCACATATGAGTGAGAATGCAGCTCGTCATCAAATGCTTATCTGGTAATAAAGATTAAACAACTGTTTTCATGTAATAACACAAACAAACAAAATAAGTCACAATTTGGTTCGCCTATTACTGCAGCCAAACTAGTAAGAACATACCGTTCTCCCTATCCTTGGTTTGGACTAGAACAGGGTCAAAGGTCAAGGGCTGAATACAGGTCAGCCTGCCAGAACGGGACTGGTAAACCCTCTTCCACAGTACTTTATACAAGCTATGGTTCCTCCACAACTAGACGTTAGGGAAGAATCGATTAGACAAATCGATTCTCGATTCAGTACATAGCGGTACTAAATTCAGGATCTACTCCTGTCCGCTGTGCGCTAAGAAAGGCGGTGTGGCAAATGATGGCATGAAAGCAGAGTAAAGTGTGTATAAGATTGTGTCAACTGAGCAATAATGTGAACACACAAAGGCAAACCTAAGACAGAAGGAGGATAAGAATTCTTGCGTGGATCGATTTTTTTCTTACACCCCTACTAGACATATAAATACTGTTACATGTTAGTCATGACTGCAGAAAGGCCAAATGCGTTCTTTTACAGTATGATGTGAATAGAATTTGAAGTATTTGGGGGGGGTGGTGGTAGCACAAGTTGTTGCTCAAAGTGCAGACAACAGAGATAATTATGAACTACTATAACATGTTATCATGGTTTGCATATTTTCCACCATGCGAGTTTTACACTATGTCAGAAACAAATGGAGGTAACTTTAACACAGCTTACGTGTCATCGTAAGCTGCTTTTCAGTAGTTATCGTATTCATAAATAATTACATAGATAATAATGAAAAATGTCAATATTGTATTGGCATCAGCAACATAGTGCGTCAGACAGCAACCCCTCGCTTCAGACACTATTTGAAATATTTGAAAGGACCATCATTACACAGGCCCGAAAAAACATAGAAACAAACCAACTACCAGCCCTGCTCTCGAGTAGAGACAGACGCCCACAGTGCACGCTCCACAGACTCAAACACTCCTTTGTCCCCCAGTCCATAAGAGCCTTAAATGAAAACCCGTGTGGACCGAGATGCAGCGCACACACTTTCCAGCAGCTCAGTTCGTATTAATCTGCTTAGTAAATAACCAGCTGTTTGTTTTTAATGGTGTTGTTTATGTGGAATGTTGAATGGGTCCAGGTCCGGACTCCCAGCAGCCCCTCTGTTGCCTGCCCTTCTCTCTCTCTTTCTCTCTGCCTCAGTCCTCCCCGTCTCCCCCCCCCCCCCCCCCCCCCCCCCCCCCCCCCCCCCCCCCCCCCCCCCCCCCCCCCCCCCCCCACCTCTGCCTCTCCCTCTGGACTCCTGCTACACCCCTCTCCATCCGGGGAGCGGATGTAGACATTGTTCAGGTCTACAATTACCTGGGTGTCCACTCGGGCAACAGGCTTGACTGGACAGTGAACTCCAACGCAGTCTACAAGAACAAGAAGTAGGAGCAGACTTCTACTTCCTGAGGAAGCGTCTGCAGCACCACGCTGCGGATGTGAGTCCGTGGTGGCCAGCGTTCTCTTCTACGCCGGGGTGTGTCGGGACAGCGGCGAGAGGGGGGACGCCCACTCCAACAGACTAAAACAAACTGATCACGAGGGCCGGGTTCTGTTCCGGGGGTGGAACTGGACCCCCTGGTAGCCGTCACACAGGGAGGAGGACGCTGTCCAAACTCTTGAAGTCCTCTCACGACCGGCAGCGAGGGAGTCACTCTGAACTCTGCACTGTCACTTTGAACCCAGCCATTTTATTCACTTATCATATCCAGATGACCTGTGCAATATGCCTGCAATATACCTGAGACACTTGACTTACTTTACTTTAGCTTCAGTTACGTATTTATTTTATATGAAAGCATATTTTATTTCTTTATGTTGTCGGTTAGGTTCTATTTACTTTGATGTTTCTGGCTTGAACTGAGCAAAAAAAAGTCATCTGTATCTGTATGTTTGATACAGCAGACACCATGAGTCTAAAACTATCTCCTTCGGGGGGAAAATACAGTTTATCTTATCTTTAATTGCCCACAATATTATTAACATACACATTTTTATAATCATATTGAGTGTGTAATGAAGGTGTTTTAAGTGATGTGCTCAAGGACATCTTGACAACATGATCACATGATCTGTTTCTATGATTATCTGAGTTATTTGGGGCGGTTCCTACCACAAGACCTCCGTTGACGTTATGTGATCATAAGAGGTAGGCCCGGTGAAGCCTGACCTCTACTGGTACACGCTATGAGCACCGCGTGTATTTGGAGTACAGAACTCAACTGTTCATTGGAATTACCACAATATTATATAGCGTTTTCATGGTGACAACCGCTCCTTCCGTCCTTAAAACACGACTTCCCTCTTCAGGGTACACCATCATTTCCACACCGCCTTTCCACTATGGACCCAACGACATGGTAACATCAATTGTAGTCTGTAATTTGACTAAAATAGCATCTTCAACACACAGTTTCCATTCAGGAAGAAAGAGAGACGACCGTTTTAACATCACATCCAATGTTCCGTGGCTGATTTTGACTTTTGTGTTTCATGTTCACTCCGGCTCCACAGAACGTCGCATCAGGGCTTCCTCACTCCTCACTTGTAAACAACTAGCGGTCTGGGAGGGAGTGTGGCGAGAACCGCGGCATAGAGGAGAATCAAGTCCTTATGTAGCGTGGCTAGCAGGTTAGCGCCGGCGTGCAGGGTCACGTGCGTGTGGTGGTCGGGGGGGGGGGGGTTCTGCAGACAGAACTGGTCCTTCTTCAGTCAAAAGAGGTCAAATCCACTTATTTAAGAGTACCGGCCGTCTTGGAGCTCCCAGCGAATCTGGTTTTACTGTGCAGCGTGTGCCATGTTCAATAAAGGACGGCTACATGTAGACCCCCTATATATACGTCTGTTATGGAACAACATCTTGAGTGGTGAATGTACACTAACGCACGTTTCATTCTTCAGGTTGTAATCTGCATGCTTCATAAGGACATCCCCTCGAGGTGAACTGTGTTCTTAGGGAATCAATTAACCCTTCGGCAGAATCAACCCCAATCATAACCCTTGACCTTTAGAGGGCTTAGGGTTAGGGGGTGTTATGTAATGTGGGCCCGTGAGGCCGACTGAGACAGTAACTGTGATTAAGGTCGGATACAATATTGGACTACATGAGCCTGTGGTCGGATGTCTGAGTCGTCCATCCATTCTAACGACCTGATATCAGTAGGCCTAAACTAACATATAGTTGCGTTATATTCTGTTCAGTGGTTTGACAATAGGGGTGTGAATCTTTCGGTATCTCACGATTAGATTTCGATTCAAAATCTATTCTGGATTCAGTACATAGGGGTGCTAATTTCAGGATCTACTCCATCAAAGTTAAATCAACTGAGCAATAATGTAAACACACAAAGGCAAACCTAAGACAGAATCATAGAAGATAAGAATTGTGAGGGGGGGGGAAGCAGACGGGAGCACTCTGGCCAGACCAAACACAATGGCTTCCCCCAAGGCCAGCGCATGACTGTGTGTGTTCTTACTCTGTGTGTCCGTTCTTGGTGACATTACAGGAGTCTGTGCTCATAACTCAATTGAAAGGCAGGGGAGCGTGAGCAACCCGACGCTCAGAGCCAGGCCTGTGTTGTCTTTTACCGTTCCTGACTGCACGACTGGCCGAGCATTTTAGGCGGCTTCGGCCCTACTTCAGAACAGACCTACATAAAACACTTAAATATATTCTCATTGATATTCTAATGACCATTCATATTTGAATCACCATCGTTAAAGTACAAATATTGACACATTTTTGCTGCTCCATTAAAATAAAAACAACAATGAAACAGCACCTACACTGAACAAGGCTCAGTACGCATACCCCAAATAAGAGGAACATTCCAGGGCCGATGGGCGTTTAAAGTGACCTCATACTTCTCCGGAAAACTTGGTACACGTGATGAAGTCTCCATATGGTTATGAGTAACAACACTTTCCGATGTAATGGCGTTTACACAAACCTTACACAATGTTTACTACTGCTGCCACTGGACAATGGGTTCATTATGGTTAAACAGATCTGTGTGTGTGTGTGTGTGTGTGTGTGTGTGTGTGTGTGTGTGTGTGCGTGTGCGTGTGTGTGTGTGTTAAAGGGGCTTGCATGGTTTACCCGCTGGTGACGTTAGTTAAACTAGGTTTCATCGACCCTAAAGTCACCTGCAGGAACACCTTTGACGCGGCGTTGAGTCTACTCGGCTACTGTTTGGAAATGAAGCATAATGCAGCATGTTGATGCGACCGACGGCATTTAAAAAAGCACTATTTCTACGAGTAACGCATGCGCTGTAGCGTGGATTAAGAGCAGCCAAGATGACCATATGGCATTCGAGAGGCATGACTTTGGATGAGAGATCCGTAAAAACACGAATACAAGCACCTGACTAAAAATCTGAATGGATTTGATAAAAGTGTGTAAAAACATTGGCCTACCTTGGTTTTTTCTGGGGGTGGGGGGGGGGGGGGGGGGGGGGGGGGGCGGCACGGGTTTAGTCGGTCCTGCGCTTTTACGCAAAGATAACTGCGCTCCTTCTGGTGAGGGTTGAGGCTCCAGAGGTAACAGAATGTGAGTCTCCGGTGTGAGTCTCCTTGTCCGAGGCAGCCAGGCAGCAGGGTATTACAGGCTAGGAAATGAGAAATGAACTCTCTGGGAAGCATGCCAGGAACACAGAGCTGCTCTCAGACACGGGTTGCAGTGACACAACTTCTGGATTAGCATACACTCTACCACCATTCTTTATTGTTTTCAGCGTCTGGCAGTAGGAACAAGGAAGGTTTACAACGGTTGTGTCTGAAGACAACTACTACTATCAGACAACTTTCTGGACAACATGCCTAAGGGAAATTAGGTTAACATCCAAACACACAAATTCAGCATACAGGTGTTTTTTTGCACATTAGTTTTGAAAGCATACTTTATTGGAAGGATAATACAAACCAGAAGGCGTGATGAAATCATAAAATAGCCCCTTTCACCCTTCACCGAAATAAATGTGTTTGCGTGTGGCGCCACCTGGCGGTATTTTACCGAAATGCACCTAACGTGATATTGTGTCCAAAATATACAGTATACTTACTGTTTCTAAATGTAAAGAGCCGATAACTCAAAAACAACATACACATTAAAAAAAAAATAGCCTATAGAGTATGGAATAGAGTGTATATTTAGAAAGCCATACTAGCCTACTAATTTATCTTAAATCTGTTAAAACATAAATGAATGCCGACATTCCATTAAATTTAAATAAAAATAGATGATTTTACTGATTGTATTGTCGTATTGTCTTGTATCGTCTCTATTGTAGTCCATTCTCCTGGGTGGAAACAGATGTGAATTAATTTGATGGGGCCCGTGACATCAGGTGCAGTACCGCCAGCCACCGGCGGCGGCGTAGTTCAGCACCGTGCAGCCCTTGTTCGTATCTCTGTACCCGACTCGTTCATCGGCTGAGTCACACCTTGGCAACATCAAGCTGTGATAAATAGGAAGACAGAAGCACCCTCCGGAATCAAGAATATACACAAATCAAGCGGGTAAGTGTACGATTAGGTTTATAATGTGAACTATGCATCACGGCGCACAGCAGCTGGGTTACAAAAAAAGAAGAAGAAAAAAAGCCGTCCTCCTCTCTTCTCTATTGTCATTAATATCTTATTATCTTATTCCACCATCACGCGTTTATTATTCTTTTTCTAATCGTTTATTTGTATTCTATCATTGCGCAGATTACAGTTTGCAGACATGTGTAACGCATTATGGATACAAAGCGTCGCACGTCTGTGGTTGTTTCATATATTACAACAAATGTCTGATCAGTTGATTGTTTTTTCCTCATCTCAGGTTTACTGCTCATCCTGAAGAAAAATGGTGAAACTAGGGAACAATTTTAGCGATAAGAATAATGGCAAGGTGGTTAGTGAGGACGGGTTCGACACGATCCCCCTGATTACTCCATTAGACGCCAGCCAGCTGCAGTTCCCACCTCCGGAGAAGGTACCATTCATTGCTTATCGATTTCCATCAATCCATTGAATAGGATTAAGTTCACATTTAGATTAACCCTTTGTATTTGGAAAATAACAATCAGGCCACACATTTGGGATGGTCTAATCTTCTGATATAGGGCCTATATTTTCCTCAGATTTTCTCAAGTCCTATTGCACATCATGCAGCATGTAACACGTCGACGCGTCTCTTGTGTGTTCGTGGTGTATGCAGGTGGTGGTGAAGACCAAGAGCGACTTCGACGGAGACAGCAAGAAGGCGAAGTTGAGGTCTCCTAAAATCGCAGAGTTCTCCATAAGCATCATCGAAGGAGTGTCCGAGCGACTCAAGGTAGGAGACACCCCCTTTCATCTTAACCCCTGGTGGCTTGTCTGCCGTGCATATCTGTCCCTTGCTGGCAGCATCCTCTCCCTGTGTGAAAGAACAGTCAGTCAGTGTGTGTCAGACAAGGCTGGAGGACTTCACCAGGAGAAGGGAGACGACAGAACGCATAATGCGCCACCTATCTTAACCCCCGCCCCCAAACACCTCATTAATTCCACTGCTGCCATGGCGACAGCATGTGAATGGCTAAAGTATTTTAATAATAGTAATAATAATGATGATGATAATAATAATAATACTAATATTAATAATAATAATAATAATAATAATTTTAAATAAAAGAAAATCATCAACAGATGTCTACAATTACAAATGTCAATACAAGTGTTGTAATCAAAGCCATCTAATGTCTTTGATTATGACATGTCCTTTGATGTGTAAGAAGAACACCT
>OOFB01038400.1:6981-21240 GCA_900323305.1 Trachyrincus murrayi
ACACACACACACACACACACACACACACACACACACACACACACACATACACAGCGGCCGGAGACGGGAGACAGTTACCATGGAGATACGGCGTACGTCATCCCCCGTCGCAGTTGCCATGGTCCTCGCGTGACGTCAAAGCCCCTGCACGATGCTCAGGAAAACCCCGCGCCTCGGTCGCGATGGTTACCGGCGTGGGGGAGGGGTGGGGTTTAGAGGAAGCGGAAGTGTCCGAGCAGGCGGAAGTGGTACTGCCCTGAATCCCCGGAGCAGCAGGACGGCTCGAGCACTCACATCATCCCCGAGAATAAATAGCAGGATCTCTCCCAGCGCAATCTAAAATGTGAGTTCCACCTCGATATCGGCTCGATTGACATGTTATCCACGGGGAAATAAGGCTGGTTTAGTGTTAACTTAGCGACTCGTCCGCGGGCCCCGATGGCCAGTCGCGCCTCTCTGCGGTTGCCTATTGTGGTCCAGGGCTGGGTGCAAGGACTTAGGCCAAGACGGGTGTGGGGTTCAAACTGCTCTAAAAACACTCGCTTTTAGACGATTAGGGGTCTTTATGACCCCCAGTGGTTCCTTAACAAGCGTATTTGGGGCGCAAACACCGAGTGGGACGGTGTGATTTGGTGCATATCGGATCGTAGTGAAAGGGAGGCGAAGGCGAGTTTAGCCATTTTGACAGCTTAGCCGCGCCGCGTCTGGCCGTCGTTCAGCCCATCGGATCCTGCCCGCTAGGTAGCTAGGCTAACGAGCAGAGGTGACATACACAGCCACATTTGGAGGAACTGTATATAAAATATGTAGCCTACATGTTTTTTTAAATCGCTGATGTGTGGCTTTGCGCCCGTTCGCCGCGTTGCGGTGTTTTCGCTGCTGCACAGAGTAACGCACACCATTTCCTGGGCGCTACCACCGCATCCACGTTAAAATGTGAACCTTACTAGAATCGCTGTTTCATAACGACAATGTCTGGTTGGGAAATAAAGATCGACCTTTATTTCTTTCTTTCTTTTTTACCGCTAAACTGTCTCCACATTTTCGGGCTGAAGTGGGTCACTGAGCTTTAGCATCCATGCTAAAGTAACGGTCGCGGCTCTCTGCCGCATTCCCTTGCGGAACGGCCGCGCTCTGCCGCTGCTGCGCTATTGTCGCTCCCTTCTCCGCAGGCGCAGAGCGCAGAGCGCTTCCGCAAGGCCTCGCGGAAACAGGCTGAAAGGAACGGTGTGCGGAATCTTCTGACGCCGCCGCCGCGCGAGATAACGGCGATATCGCTCCATCTTAAAAAATTCCGCAAGGGAATGCGACAGAGAGGGCGTAACGGGACGACTTACGACATGTTAGGCTGCACCGGAACATCACTCATATGGCGATTTCATATCGATTTGATTTCAATCGACGTTTTGATGAATTGAAAGGGTGCACTAATTGGTTGTGGTGCTGAGACGACGGTCTGTCTGGTGGTTTTAGTAATAGTCAAGACTGGAGAATCCGTGTTCGATCAATTATGGTCGGCCTGTGTCGATGCAGCGTGTGTGATGTAGAGGCCTCATCCTTTCTACCGCGTCGCAGTACCACACCACTACTAGGGTGTAGACATTGAAGAAGATAATGGATGATGGAGACCTACTTTATTCATCCCAGACGCGAAATTAGGATGTCTCTGTGGAAAGTACAGTAATAGGAATTGTAAAGAAAACATTTAAATAAGAATGTAAAGCTACAATACAGAAACACACATATATATATATATATATATATATATATATATATATATATATATATATATATATATATATATATCAGACATTTATTGTGCATGAAGTTGACACATGGAATTAAACTATAATACTTCACGTAATAGCTTATTTCGTCCTCTGGTCCACTGATTACGTATTTGTGTATGTATGTTATGTATTTGGAAGTTACGCAGTGGGCATGCTACAGTTTATTTGGCAATCCACCCCTGAAATGGCAGTTTGTTGTTAAATTAAGACTTGTCTGTGTACACTTGGCACACCAAGCTATTTTCTATCAATTGGGATCATCATGAATACTGACTACAGTTGACTATATTATAGACTACTTCTGTGCATAAAACTTAATGGAGATACTGTCTTTATACAAATCTTGTTATAAATTAAAATGTAGCGTTCATCAAGAGTTAAGAGCATTTTATCATTCATTAGATAATCCAGACGTTCCATGGTGCATGAAATAGACGCTCCAGGGTACTTATATCAGAGTATGTCAGTTTTTCCTGTTTGCAGGCGTGGTGTCTGGGTGGAAGTGACTACAGACAGGATGTTATACACGTGGGTTGTGTTCAGAGGCTTTCACAGCCTCTGAACGCAGCTCACAAGAGCCGCTCCTCCAGGTCACCTCTGATTGGCCAATAGCAGCCGCGGGTGCCAGTTCAGCTGAAAACCTGCTCAATCTTTCAGCCAACACAGCCACACCTTTTTGAAGATCATCAGCTCACTCTCCCAAAAATGTAACACGAATACAGGTTGTTCGGAGCTGAAATGGGAGACGCTTGTCTGTCTGCCCTGGGTTTATGTAACAGCTAGGCCCAATGCCTGAATAGCAAGACCCACACTGGTGTTAAAGAACATGCATGAAGTAATGCCGAAATGGAGACCTGCTTTAATGGACTAATCAATAGTTTTCATGTGTACATTTTAGCATTATAAACTTAATTTTAAGGGTTAGGTTTATTCTTTCTTTGGACAACATAATTTGTAAGAAGAGTTTGTACCAAGTTTAAAGGTTAGGGTGGTTTACTGTGTCTGTTAGATAAGGCACAGATAAGGCTGTGATATGGGCTAGTTGAGGGATAGTTATGGGATCTTAACGGTGATGAAGGCAAGGCAGTGTCCTTTTTTAAGCGGACCCCCAGGGAAAAGATCTAGGAGCGGCTTTTTGCTATAGTGTGTGGGGCCTTTATAAGAGTGTTTCTGGTCTCCGCTTGTCGTGTGTGATGTGAACTTGTGTGTGTGTTGTCATGTGAACTTGCAAGGTTATGTACTATCTTTAAAGACGGCAACTTCGTGTGACACTATCTCCTCGGGCTTGTTCAAGATAAGGTCATTCAGTTTAAATGTAAAATAGTATAGTATAGTAGAATAAACCCAGATTCTAGTTTAAACATGTTCTAATCAACGCTTGATTCATTGAAAAATCTAAGGTAGCAGGCAAACAAGTAATTATGACTTTAATAATGAGCATATGTAGTAGAGATGCCAGAAATGCCAAAATCGAACACACGGGCCAAATCTCAACGAGTACTCGTGTACTTATTTTGTAGGTTTGCAATAATAGTTTCCGCAATAGTTTCCACAATTGTACACACCATTGTTCAGTTTAACCTGTATTTTATAGTCTACAGGGCTCAACAGTGCGACCATTTCGCTCGCATATGCCAGTAAAAATTCCCTTGTGCGAACATGAATTTACATTTAGGAGCACATGTGCGAGTGGAATATTTATTTTTAAATTAAAATAAAATTGATCACATTACCGGCTTTCACACAATAGGTTTGCCGACTGACCAAGGAAATAGCCGCCGATATCACACTTCACACATTCTAATAGAAGTTGGGATGTGTAGTTCATAAATATGTAATATCGCACTTCACACATTCTAATAGAAGTTGGGATGTGTAGTTCATAAATATGTAATATCACACTTCACACATTCTAATAGAAGTTGGGATGTGTAGTTCATAAATATGTAATATCACACTTCACACATTCTAATAGAAGTTGGGATGTGTAGTTCATAAATATGTAATATCGCACTTCACACATTCTAATAGAAGTTGGGAGGTGTAGTTCATAAATATGTTGAGCCTCATTTAACGAGCAGCGACATGAAGCCGCATGCTGATACTGCAGCGGTAGAGACCGGGTGTTCACGCTAACGTTATGCCAGGAGTTGTAAGCTGGTGATGCACCGGCTCATCCAAAAACAAAACAAACGCATTATGTTTCCCCCTTTTAAAATACGTTCCTGTAACACATATGTTCAGATTTTAAACAGGAATGTCAGGACGTGATGTAAAGCTTATAACATACGTATACACCTGAACATTAGCAGCAGCTGCCAATGCATTTCTCCCGGTCCCCTGTGTGTCAGTCCGTGGTAAACCCCGGAACTGGAGCGCACTTCCAACCGGAGTGGCATAAGGAAAACACGGAATGGGTTTCTTCACAGCATTACAGTAGGCCTACCGTTGCATACTTTGCTGCAAACAAGAATGATCACAGAATTGCATTAATTCAAATGGGTGTCCAGCAAACGGTCCAGGAGAACAAGCTACAAATGCTCCTGGAACACAGATAGGGTTGCGATTTGAGTTTGAGAATGATGATGGGCACTGGTACAGAGTTATGCTTTAATTCTTTACATCTATTGTTCATTTATCACTTAATTAGAAATGGCAGCAGCCAAATATAACTTCTTTATTGTAAGAGTTAAATAAACTCTTATTAATCCCTCTATTTTGACTGTGCCTATTTTATTTAGTTGTGCCCCTACTTTTGTGGACTGCGTAGAGCCCTGCGTTTACCATACTGAAATGAGCTCCTGAGTTGCTCTATGCATTCACTTAAAAACCTAGTGTACTTTTTATATTCAAATCAATGAAATCATTTTGCTTGTAAATGTCTCCTTGTATCCCTTTTATTTAGGAAAAACACATTATTTGACAAATTTACATTGCGCCCCTAAAATTCTTTATGCACTCCTACATTTTTCAACTTAGGAGCACATGTGCTCCTTGGAAAAAAAGTAAGCGTCCAGCCCTGGTCTATGTGCCCTGGTCTATGTGCCCTGGTCTATGTGCCCTGGTCTATGTGCGTTACACCCGCACTGGAGCTCCACTGTCCTGGCTTTATTTTGTATTATTTAATTATATTCCCTGCTTAAAAACTTGGCTGAAATACATGAAAATGTATATTTTTGTAATCGTTTATGGTTTTTCTTGACAAGTATTCTCGTTTACCCGAGTACACGCAAGTATGTAGCAGCCACGATGGCAAAAGCTCTCCCTTCTAATAATAACGCGTTGGTAATTTATTTCATAAACATGAATAGACTGCTCTTATTAGGAGGCCGCGTCTTTTCCGAGCGGGGCTGCTCCGTGCCCAAAGTTGAAATATTGTAACTTTTATGTGCGGTCAAAAGAAAGCAGCTCGGCTCAGGCTGTAACATGGTAAAACAACGGTAAAGTGGGCGCTGCGTGTTCAGCCCACAGTGTTTATGCCTTTTCTGACGGTCCACCTTCCAGAATAGCCCCTACATGCTTTCTTTTCAGGTGTTCATGGCAGTAGTGCTGCTGTGAAATGCCATAGACATTTTGCGCAGTGAACAAACGTTTTCTTGTCTGCTAATTTAAAGTATTCCCATACTTTTGAAGCTTTCGGTCTGGGGAAACCTTTACACACAACCTCTGCAGCCGCAATGTTTTTTTTTAAAAATCTGTAGGTTTTGACAGGAGCCGACCAATGATGAGAGCCAAAAGCGTCTTATGTGAACGCAGCAATTACGAAGTGATATTGAAGTAACACATTTATTCTAACAAATTTAATTGAACGAATTGAATTTTCGAAATACAAATGAATAAATACAAAAACATGCATGGATTAAAAATATTGACGTCAGCGCATTTTCAGCATTGATGAATCCTGGCATCCCTACTCATAAGCATTCCTAACCTACCTGCTCCTTAAAGACCTGTATTCACAGTCTAACCCCTACCTGATCCTTAACCCCTACCTGCTCCTTAAAGACCTGTATTCACAGTCTAACCCCTACCTGATCCTTAACCCCTACCTGCTCCTTAAAGACCTGTATTCACAGTCTAACCCCTACCTGATCCTTAACCCCTACCTGCTCCTTAAAGACCTGTATTCACAGTCTAACCCCTACCTGATCCTTAACCCCTACCTGCTCCTTAAAGACCTGTATTCACAGTCTAACCCCTATCTGCTCCTTAACCCCTACCTGCTCCTTAATGACTTATCTCTGTATTCACTATCTAACCCCAACCTGTATCTATATTCACTGTAAGTTGCTTTGGATAGAAGTGTCTCCTAAATTAATAATACATCATGTAAGAATGTACCTGTTAGTTGCTACCACCTTCAAGGCTGTTCCAATTCACTTGATGTTCGTTAAATAACAGCCAATCAGCCCCTCAATTCCCCCAAGATGCAAGTCTACAAATCTGTAGACTTAAGGAAACCCCATATCCCAGCATGCATTTCCCCTCGTTCAGACCACATCAGCCAGTGACCACTAGTGTTGTGAAGATACAAAGTTTAACAGGGGACCAACCTAGCCCTCTCTCTCTCTCTCTCTCTCTCTCCCCCCCCCTCTCCTTCTCTCGTTGGCCTATCCAGAGGGGGATTACATGGTAAAATGATTGATTGACTGACAGGGAGGATATGGAACCGGTATATCATGCTGTGTAACTGGACATTCTCTGGGTTGTTTGCTGTTCTTGTGATATGTCAGTAAGGTAGGGCTAGTCTGTGTGAGGCTGCATTATAGTAAGGCTACATTAGCCTCTGGTCACCTTTTCACACATTTGCGTGACTGAAACTGAACTGAAAACACTACCTTATGTAACAATGATGTCACTGTATATCACAATATGAAGTAGAAATACCATTTACATTTGTTTAAGCATTACATTGAAGTATGTTATTTAAGGTATAGCTTTTTATGTAACGTTATATACCTCATCGATGTTTCATAATGGTGCGATACCATGCAAATATGATGACTCAAATCATTGTTAAAGCGCACCTATTTAAGACCATTTAGTTTCATTTCAAAATCTAGCCTATAGTGACATCACAAGTGGCGGTGTCCACCCAGATGTATGATGGATCCTACTCCAGCCTACCAGTTTGTACTGTCGTTAGGTGACTGACTGGGGAGTTGGTTACGTCTATCATACATTTGGGTGGACACTCCCACTGGCTTGTAATGACTGCTCGACCTCACATCTGGCTGTGAAATAGGGGCCCTTTAATCCAAGTAGCACAATACCACTTTATCATTTCCAATCTGACGCTGACGCACCACCAACCTTAAATATCTGTCCATTCAATAGCTCTGGTCTTAAGTAATTACTTAGATGCTGCTAATCTTAAACCGCTGCCAAAGCTGCTCTTCTACAACCGGTTGTTGAGCTACAGGTGCTACAAGCAGCGTTTCCGCATACTGTTGTTTCAGACAGAGATTCGTCCACTGATACTATACTATCCGATGTATGTTTTTTTTTCTGATCCAGTGGTTTTGGCCAATAACGCACCCCATATGATGTAGAACGTTGTCTCTATGCATCCCTATTTACTGTTTACTTACTAAATTTAGTAGATTCTCTAAAAGTCGGTGTTCCTGACTGATCATACAAAGGGACATTTTTACTAGAAACTCAAGACAGAAACTGCAGTTGGTTGGCAACCAGGCCTCACTAGGGGAAGTCAATTCTGCATCGGTTGTTTCTAGACGTTTTCCGCCTAGAAACAGGAACCAAGCCCTACTGTCAAACCACAGTGACTACTTGTGATTTAACCACTGTTGGTCTCCGAGTCACACTTTCCATACAAACACTATCACCAGGCTTCACTTGACACTGATCTCATTAGTAACAGCCATCACATTACCTCACTTCTGTGATTTAGTTTTTATTGGGTCATTTTGAAGTGACTCAATGCTGGCGTCTTTCTTTCTTCTGATATGGCCTCTAGAAAGTTTAATGTGTGTGTGTGTGTGTGTGTGTGTGTGTGTGCGTGTGTGTGTGTGCGCGCTCCAGCCTAGCGATGGATAAGAACGACCAGGTCCAGAAGGCTAAGCTCGCGGAGCAGGCCGAGCGTTACGACGACATGACGGCAGCCATGAGGGCTGTGACAGAGCAGGGGGCGGAGCTTAGCAACGAGGAGCGCAACCTGCTGTCCGTCGCCTACAAGAACGTGGTATGTACCCCTCGACCCCCTAGTCCCCAGAAACACCCTAGTTCAGTCAGTGGCACCCAACTGGTTTTTGACCCCATTTTTAGGTCTGAAAATCCTTGTGACCCCAACTTCTTCCAAAAATTGAAGAAGAACTGCCTTCTCGCTGATTGTTTCAACCCGATCAACTTCTGCCGGCAATATCAATGTCCCAGTGAACGTATGGAACACCGCACCGCACTAAGTAGTTTGCTTCTGGCTACGAATCAGGTAGCAGTCTGTTCGTACATGCGGGACATTTTAAAACCTTTAGATACATTTTTATTATCCGAAATGCGCTATCAAATATCCATCGGTTATAAGTAAGAAATCTCCTGCAAACCCATATACATATCGGGAGACCCCACATGGTCGGGTAGCGCTTCCCTGGTCTTTTCCTCCATACCTGATTCATTTAGCTGTTTGCTAGCTAACCCTGTAGCACATAAGTGTAATAAAGTTCAGACACTTGTACTATAAAGGGCCACTATTTTACCCCCAGGCCTGAGGCTGATTAGTCATTAAAAAACATTTCAATCTAGCCAGTTGTGACATCACAAGTGGCAATGTCCACTGACAAATAGGCGCCGTTTATAGTGAGATAAAATTAGGCTAAATGTTACATTTGTTTGAAAGACGTTATTGTAATGTAGGTGTCATTCTAAAGCATTTTCATTCATTCAAAACCAATTAAAATGTTCTGAATAAAACAATCTTGATGCTAAATCTAAAGGCTCATTATTTTGGACTTCTTTTTAGCGCTTACGTGCCGTCCTGTAGAGAACTGTGACACAAGCATGTCTCTCTAAACCTTAATCTCAACCCATCGCAGTGAAATGAAATGGAAGGGATTAGCTGCTTGTCTTCCGGGCCTGCTGAGGGCCTTGGGCGGCCCGGCTCTGCCTCTGTATTGTGTGACGTAGGAGTGACATTCTATGAATCATAGACGCTGCACTCGGATGTCCGGCTCTTGAGACATGTGTAGCAGGGTGTGTCTGTGAAGTGACTTGTTAACCCAGTAAATGTCCCAGTAAATGTATGTGCATCGCACCAGTTATTGGTAGTACTCGTGGCTACAAATCATCGCCTCTTTGTATATACAGGACCTACCTTTATGAGACCTTTCAAACCTCATCATCAAATATAATCTATAGCTTATGAGTCGGAAATCTCCCTCAGCCCATATGCATACATGACTCGACAACCACAACAGCTTCAGCTCTGATCAGACACTGCCTGTGGTTGTTGTGATTAACATGTATGTCTTTTGGATTGCGCATACAAACATGCGTACAAGGACACTATCTTGGGAGTACATGGGCATACCAAAAAATAACAAATCAAAGAGACACAAGTAACTAAATAAGGAAGTACCTGACCAGGGGTGTGTCCACAGGGGGCGGCACATTACCCCCAAAAATGTGATTGCCACCCCTACAAAATGTTAATATTATCTCCGTACCACTCTGCAAAGGCTGGGTGTTGTGGTCTGCTGCCTGTGTTGCCACCCCTACTAAATTTGTCGGAGCACCAGGGCTCTACAGAGCAACCATTTTGCACTGTAGAGCATTTTCGAGTAAAAATTCCCTTGTGCGAACGTGAATTTACATTTAGGAGCACATGTGCGAGTGGAATTTTTGTCTTAATTCAAATGAAATAGATCAAGTTACCGGCTTTCACACATAGCACCATAGTTTTGCCGACTGACCGAGGAAATAGCCGCCAATATCACACTCCAATAGAAGTTGCCAGGTGTAGTTTATAAATCTGTTTCGCCCCATTTACCGCGTTCATGACTGAACATTTGCAACAAATCTGCTTGCAAAAGAATCACAAGATAACGTTCTGAACTGCACCGTTCACATCGCTGCAACTTGAAGCCGTATGTGGCTATTGCAGCGGTAGACACCGGGTGCTTACGCTAACGTTATGCCAGGAGTTGGAAGCTGGTGATGCACCAGCTCATCCAAAAACAAAACAAACTCCAGGGACTATATGTCACCTGGAGAGAGACTAAATGATAACGCTTCGCTTCTTGGCAACTGGCGAGAAACTTTCCACTTACATTATTCCCCCTTTTTAAAATAAGTTCCTATAATATCCAACACATAGGTTCAGATTGTAAGCAGGAATGTCAGGACGTGATGTAAAGCTTATAACATACGTATACACCTGAACACTAGCGGCAGCTGCCAATGCATTTCTCCCGGTCCCCCTGTGTGTCAGTCCGTGTTAAACCCCGGAACTGGAGCGCACTTCCAACCGGAGTGGCTTAAGTGAAAACCCGGAACGGGTTTGTTCACAATACAGTACCGTCGCATACTTTTGCGTTACCGCAAACAAGAATGCGCACAGAATGGCATTATGAATTCAAGCTCGGTTGGAAAATGGATGTCCTGCAAACGGTCCAGGAGACCAAGCTACAAATGCTCCTAGACCACAGATATGGTTGCAATTTGAGGTTCTGTTTGAGAATGATGATGGGCACTGGTAGAGAGTTATGCTTTATTTTTGTTTACATCTATTGTTCATGTATTACTTAAATAGAAATGGCAGCAGCCAAATATTACTAGTATAGTCATTTATTGTAAGAGTGAAATAAACTGTTATTATTCCTTCTATTTTGACTCTGCGCCTATTTTATAAAAATTAGGAGCACAGTACTTGCAGGGAAAAACCTTAGCGTAGAGCCCTGCACTCCACTGCCTGACACGGCTGTGTAGTCTACTTATGATGGCATGGCCGTGTGACTGGGGTTGATTATGTTGTTTGCTGCTGTTCTCCTCCCGACCAGGTGGGGGCGCGCCGCTCATCCTGGCGCGTCATCTCCAGCATCGAGCAGAAGACTGAGGGCAACGAGAAGAAGCAGCAGATGGCCCGTGAGTACCGCGAGAAGATCGAGGCGGAGCTGGAGGAGATCTGCAACGACGTGCTGGTGAGCCACACTATAGGCCTCATTCCCTGTCCTAATACTGTCTCTACTCCCTACCACTCCCATGCAGTGTAGGGTGTCCTAGTTCAACAATAGGTGTAGTGGTAGTGGTGTTTTTGCCCTCCAGATGGCCCCAAGGACGGAGCGAATGCAGATGCTAGCTCTGTGTGGTAAGGGTAGAATAAACTATCCCAGAATGCAATGTGTATGCAGTTCTTATTATACATCCACGCTATTACCATGTCAAAATGTCACACACAACAGTGACCCCTAGTGTTTCCATGGTCTGATTGTTGTTGCCAAATCAAAATGAGCTGTATATAGGGTCCTATCTATATCTGACCTGGATAGTGTAGTGGCTAGGCTAAGCTGTTCAACTCTCAGCTGTCCACCGACAAGGTGCCTTACCCCTATCTGCTCCTGAAAAAAGACATACCCTGTATATCTGAATTCACTGCAAGTCGCTTTGGATAAAAGCACCTGCTAAATAGTATGTTAAAAATGCCTATTGTAACCAGATGCAGGACAATGCAGATAAAGATGAGATCTACAATTACAAGTACACGGTGTACAGACCTATACAGATGCTTTCTTTGGATAGAAGTGTATGTGGCTGAATGTAACTGTAATGCATGCCTTTGTAATGTGTATGGAGGCTGCGTTCTGACGTTTTGTTTTGTGGTGCGTTTCAGAAACTGCTGGATAACTTCCTCATCGAAAACACCAGTCAGCCGGAGAGCAAGGTGTTCTACCTCAAGATGAAGGGAGACTACTTCAGATACCTGTCAGAGGTCGCCTCCGGAGACAAAAAGAAGGGTCAGTGTTTCTCTACATTACTCCTTTCTCTGTGGCTTCTAGTGGAGGTCTGATCATAATAACTAACCAACTCTATTACCTAATACTAGTGGTGGACGATAAGTCAATATCATTATGAGTCGCAATAAAATCTGCCTGGATAGCGGTGATATTGTTTTTAAATGCATTTTCAATATTTATTACTTACAGCATCAGTGATCACTGATTCAGTGCAATGCGTTCAATACACGGTCCAAATCTCAGACGAGTACTAGTGTACTGGTTTTGTAGATGCTGTTTTGTCCGTGGTAGTTTGCGCCAATGTACATGTATACAAATTCAGTTGAACCTGTATTATACTCAGTCTATGTGCGTTACACGCAGTTTTTACCTGCTGTTGATTGTGGTAGAACTGGCGGGATACACTTCTAGGCTATTGTTTAGGCCCGGGTACTTTGTAATTCGCAGATTGTGTAGAAATATTGACCAAACGATAGCTCTATAGAGAGGAGTGCTGCTGCCTGACGGCTTCGCTTGGAAGCCCCGTCTCCTCAGGAGGTATACACCGCGAGACACACGGGACTCATACCGTCTCCTGGGCGGGTATACACCGCTAGACACACGGGACTCATACCGGTGATCGCGTCTTTTAGTTCCCTGCGTCAGATCACTGTAATTCGGAGCGTGAATATCTGTTGAATATCCAATATCTTTCTAACTTAAAACTTTAAAAACGACTTTCAAACTACATTAACTGCTTTTGAGATGTGTGATTATTTTAATACACCACCACTAGATGGGGTATAGGTCCCAACAAGGCCAATACGCACACACCGTCAATTAATGTAGAATAATCCCAGATTCTAGCCTAAACATGTTCTAATCCAGTGTTTCTCAAATGGGGGTACGTGTACCCTAACCCTAACCCCTAGGGGTACTTAGAAGGATTGCAGGGGCTACTTGGAAGATTTCTAAAAATTTGTCCTTTTTATCGTTTTTATATTTGTTATGAACAATTGTAAAATAATGCCACCTTAATAAAATTTGTTGAATCTGAACACCACCTTAATACAATGAAGTCAATCTGAATAGTAACAGAAGTTCAGTGAATCTTTCCAACGTGTATCTCAACTAAAGTATTTTCACCACCCATTGAATGTTCATGTTTACACCAAGTAACATGCACATACATTATTTATAGTCATTTTCATTGTTTTCAGTTGTGTGCTGGTGAATGGGGTACTTGGCTGAAAATAAAATATCTTAGAGGGGGTACACTCGTAAAAACAGTTTGAGAACCACTGTTCTAATCAACACTCATTCATAAGTAGGTAGCAGGCAAACGAGTGATTAGGACTTTAATAGTGAGCGTATGCAGCAGCCGCAGTGACAAAAGCTCTCCCTTCTAATAATAACGCGTTGGTGATTAGTTTCATAATCATGAATAGACTGCACTTATTAAGGGGCCGATCACAGAACCACGTCTTCTCTTCCGGTGACCAGCGGAAAGAAAGCGACTCCCGCTTTAATGAGATACGGTGTGCATGCATGTCCGCCATCTTGGATCAAAGCTACAGGGAGTATGGTCAAATAAATAAGCTGCCGTGGTTCTAATGTATCATCACAACATCCCCAATGGAAACCTCCCGCAGAGCTGTAAATTCAGCTTAACACAACTGATTCTAATGCATCATGGGAATTGTAGTTGCACCTGTGCCTGGATGCTCAACTGTGCCCCCCCCTCGCCCTATAGATACAGTGGACTCCTCCCAGGCGGCCTACCAGATGGCGTTTGAAATCAGCAAGAAGGACATGCAGCCCACACACCCCATCCGCCTGGGTCTGGCCCTCAACTTCTCCGTCTTCTACTACGAAATCCTCAACTCCCCAGACAAGGCCTGCCACCTGGCCAAGCAGGTGTGTGTGTGTGTGTGTGTGTGTGTGTGTGTGTGTGTGTGTGTGTGTGTGTGTGTGTGTGTGTGTGTGTGTGTGTGTGTGTGTGTGTGTGTGTGTGTGTGTGTGTGTGTGTGTGTGTGTGTGTGTGTGTGTGTGTGATTAAAAAAAGAAGGTGTTTGATTGCCTTCCATACACTATCTGAAAGTGTTTTATTGCAAGGTAAGCTTGCACATACCAGGCATTGTGTCTGTGCAGTAAAGCAGATGCACAATACAAAGTTCAGTTAGAAATGTCTGATAATGTCCACAGTGTTTGACGATGTTTTCAGTGTGAGGTGTTTGATTATGCTTCCACTGCAAGGTGTTTACAGAGGTGGGTGTTTGATTATGTTTCCACTGCAAGGTGTTTACAGAGGTGGGTGTTTGATTATGTTTCCACTGCAAGGTGTTTACAGAGGTGGGTGTTTGATTATGTTTCCACTGCAAGGTGTTTACAGAGGTGGGTGTTTGATTATGTTTCCACTGCAAGGTGTTTACAGAGGTGGGTGTTTACAGTTCTGCGCGTTGTGTTTTTCTTCAGGCGTTTGACGAGGCGATCGCTGAGCTCGACACCTTAAATGAAGACTCCTA
>OOFB01038406.1:22800-35501 GCA_900323305.1 Trachyrincus murrayi
CAACACATCTCACATACAAGTCTGACGTTGGCGTGAGCGACCAGGAGATGTTGTCACAGCAAACTTACTTGAGGTGGGTAATTGCTTTCTGAAGACCATCTGGAAGACTGGTCGTTGGGTCTGTCCACCAAGATGTTTCTAGGGGCGGAAGGGTCAACGTCAAATACAGTGTGTGTGTGTGTGTGTGTGTGTGTGTGTGTGTGTGTGTGTGTGCGTATGCATGTGTGCGTTCGTGTGTGTATGTAAGTGTGTGACATCATATCCTGTTGCTATATAATCTACAGCTCAAGAGTTCAATCCTTTACCGTTCTTGTCAGGGGTGCCCTTATTGTTAGTTACATTGGCGGGAAACCAGTTTCTCCCGGGAGGAAGCCCATGCTTCACACACTGCTGTCCAATCTGATCGAGGAGACGGATGACCCTGGGCGGGGGTTGACATGTGTGTGTGTGTGTGTGTGTGCCATGGCTGAGATAGCGAGGTACAGCTACATCTTGAAAGGGTCAAAAGCCTCTCTGTCACGGGTAACCCTGTGTGAAGTCTGTCAGGCAATGAATCACTTGATTATAACAATTATCTGGAAAAAGCCGTCATAAAAGGGTCGACCTGGTACATTAGCTGTCTCACAGCTGTTTATTCAGTCTGTCTCTAATTTCCAAAGATGGGAAAGACCCCACTCTCCGAACAAATATAAATCATCATAAGAACGTGACTGAACTGTAAGCTTATCATTATCTGTGGTGTCTAGCTACTATCTAAATCCACTTCTCAATATCGAGACGCTTGAGAATAATAAATGTGTGTAATAATAATAAAAAGTGTGGCAGTGAATAGAGGTGAATGGAATAGAGTGTGCATGGCAGTAAAGTGAATAGATATTTTTAATGAATAGATATAAATAAATAAGTCATGGCCCCTGGGTGGATAGCGAGTATTTCCTTCCAGTGCAATTTACTTTACGCAAAATATCTAATCTCAAGTAATTTCTTTATTCATTTCACCAATTCTATTGTCATTGCCATTTGTACATATGCAGTATATTTACAGTCTATTCATATAGAATGAACTGGTTGTTGTTTTAAAGCCATCACCAGTTGGACTATGCCACTCTATACATACATTTCTGGTGGGTGCTAATATTTATATGCTGTCTATAAAAATGTATGTATCAATAATTGTACGTATCGATAAATGTACGTATCGATAAATGTACATATCGACAAATGTACGTATCGATACATGTACGTATCGATACATGGCTGTGGTGTAAAAAAGCACCTGGAAGAACTCAACTCATCTTCCTCTCCGCTCCTGCAGGTGTCAAAGATCCAGGCTCATTCCAGCAAGCTGGAGGTCCAGAACTCCCACCTGACCTCTGACCTCCAGACCTGCGAGCATAGCCGCACTGGCCTGGCAGCAGAGAGCAGCCAGCTGATACAGAAGGCCCAGCAGACTCACGACTCCAGGGTACGGCTACAAAGTCTGGTCCATATAGCATGTCTCACGCCGACGGCTGGGAAGGTGGAACTCCTGGGCAATGCAAGGAGACAAAAACCCTGACTTTTTATGACGAAATCTCAGGCAATCTTTCTGGGTTTTAAAACAGTTGATATTAAGTTCCGTCACATTTTTTGTGTGTGTGTGTGTTTTGTGCAGATGAAGACGGTTCTGTTGGAGCAGAACCGCCTCAGGGATGACAAGACGCTGCAGGCCCAGCATCTGGCACTGCTGGAGGCCGAGGCCCAGAACCTCAGAGGGAAGATCCAGATGCTCAGCACTCAGCCCAACTGCAAGGTACAGTTGGCTCCTTCCTTCTCCTTCTTCGTACTCACTAGAGGGAGGGAGGGAGGGAGCGTGTCTAAGCATGGTGCTTAAATGAGCTGGAGGTAAGATGTGGGAGTCGTAAAGAGAGAGAGCAGAAAAGAGCAGATTATGAAACTAAACCAAACGTCCCCTCTCTCTCTGCTCCCTCCCTCCCTACGTTTCTCCACCATTGAGAAGTGTTGCATTTCATTCCTTAATCCTCTTAAGCTACCTCCCGCGGTAGCTTTGCTAGTTAGCGGTTGAGAAGAACGTGTTAGGTTGGGAAATTGTCAAACTTCTGGTTTGGAAAGACCGCCGCCAGATCACCGCAAGATAAGGGTTAAAGGTTAAGCTGCCTCAGTGACCTCATCCTTTTGCACCTACGTCAACACACACACACTGTTCCCTCGTGAGGTTTGTTCCACTCCCATTGATCATCATCATCATCATCATTACTGTGAGTGAGATGACACGGGGGAAGGCGCTACGAGAGGCGATCAGACTCAGCAAAAAGAGAGCGGTGTCTGAGGGCATGAGTGGCAGGAAGGGATGGATGGACTAGATAACAATTATCAGGAGTCAGAGGGCCACAGAAAGGCCCAATGTGAAATCCCACAGATTACACGCAATACACACACAAAACATACACTGTGTATCCTATATTGATATAATATATTTGTTTTTGTTTTTTCCAGCTTGCTAAGTCTCCTCTGCTGCAGGGTCAAGTGACCAAGCAGATGCCAGGCAGCGGATAACACCAGCAACTTCAACAGTACACTGTTAAAAGGAACACTGTTTGTATATATATATATATATATCTGTATATCTCTCTATATAAATGTTTTATAGTGACAGTACAGATTACCATTAAGACTACAACCAGGGGGTGTATTTTCTCCCGTGAATGAAAACCATATTCACTCCACTAAATTCAATTTGTGTTGAATTATTGTTGATTAGTGTAAAGTACTCCAAAGAGATTTTGAAATTGCCAAACATATATTTATTTCTGACGCGAAACACTTTACTCATGAAAGGATGTATAAAGCAGCTATTTAAAAGCGGCAGCTGTTCACGTTCATGTATAATTATTATGATTGATTGATGAAACATTTCTGGGCGTATCCTTGTAATCATCGAAACTCAGGTGGAAAAACTAGTGTAAATAATGTATTTTTGTAATTACATATTTCACTTTGTGTCACTGTTATTGCTAATTTATGATTGTTTTATTAAGAAAAAAGAGAAAATCTTTTCACAGCTTTTAATAAACAACACGTATAACTCGAACCCCATGTCTTTTTTGTGAAATGTACAGAACAAAGACTGGATAGCCTTGGTTCCAGCAATAAAAATTAAGTTGTTTTTTTTAATGTTTCCTGAAGGTCCAACTCTTCCCAGTGCCAACATCCTTAATAAAGTCTGGTTGCAGGCAAATCTACACACTGGGCCGATCCACTGAGTCAAACACGTGATCACATCGATCAAAAGGCATACATTAGGAATTTTCAACATACCATGAAATAAATACCTGTGTGAAACATTTCAATCTGCACGTGTACCCAATAATATTGTAACGGGTGTATTTACACAAACAGCAACTGATCTTCCCCTTACAATGGCATTATGCATGTGTACTTCTATGCGCTATAGTCTATGCATAAAAGTATATAAGGCAGTATAAAAGTATAAAGGCAGTGGTGTGTGTTTGTTAGCTTCATCAAGAGGACTGCTGAAGGTCATGGCCCTCAGCCTGGGAACGGCCAGCTCTCCGACAGGAAGATTTAAGAACCACTTGGTCGTTGCATAAGCAAAGAACGTCTATATTAAGATGAACGCACAAACAACCTGTCTCCTCATTAGGGCCCCCGGGCGCTCCGCCCGCGCTGTATGTGAAGCGTCTCAGGTGACAGTGTTCTCAGGAAATCCTGCTTCGACATGGGAGCGTGTTTCCAGTGTGTTATGTATACCTGCATATACGCACATATATGCACAAACAAGTTGTGCACGGCATTGTCCAAGACGTGTCTGTTGCGGTTTCCTGGTTAGAAGAATAACGTGTCGATCGTCGTTTCTCCATAGGGGTTCACGTTAGAATAAGGACGGCCATGCAACCTGAGCTGTGGATTTTACCACCTTCCCGTCATCACCGATTCAACTCACATTTTGTACATTACACTTTATTAAAATTTTTTTGGGGGGGGGGGACGATTTACAAGCTCATTTGCATGTGCTGGGTGAGTCATGAGTGGATTAATATAAAGCTTTCATCAGCTGTGTATTCACTGTAACGATGCAGGACCTATAATCTGAAACATTTCCTCTGCTGAAAAAGAAAACGGTCTCCAAAGGATTTTAAAGTGTAACTTCAAAGCTGCGCCGTCGCCCCTTTTTAGTGTGTCACTGATTTATGAGACAGCCCTCGCAATCTTTTTATGGCTCATCATTTTAACGTCAGCATTAAGGAGAGGAGTGCCGAGCCGACGCTCAGATGATGAGATGAACAGATAGTAGGCCCCAGACAAAAGATGAAGGAAAGACAAAAAAAATCTAATGTTTGCTGTGTGTCGCCTGGACTAGCAGGAGAATGGCGTTGGGGGGGAGAAAGGTGAGCAGTTCAGGGAGGAAACATAAATATTGCATCGAGGCGAGATTGACAGGAGAACAAAAGACACAGAAAGGCTCACCTCCAAAGTAAATATAAAATATTTTTAAAAAAAAACTGCATCCCACCAAGCAAAGCTCTCTACAAGACGGATTTGGGTCAGCGTGACCTTTATCGCTTCATCCTCATACCAAAAAATAACAACCGTGTTGCTAACAGAATACAAAGCACTGCTGCATGCTTACCTCCTAATGGGATGGAAAGGTCAAATATTGTAATGAAAATACATCTTACTTTTTTTTTTCCCCCCCAATTTAATGTATTCTTCCCAAAGGAGATTTCGCAACTGAAGCAAATACGGACGACGTATGACCATTTAAATCTCATGGACACACAGTATAGCATCTCCAACACCAGCCAGGGCCCCAGACATGCAGGTCCCAGACACGTGGAGCAGCTAACTGTGAACCTGGTCTGCATGATGGTTAACTCCGTGTGATTGATGCTGAAAACTGATGTCATTTAGCCGACGTTGAAAAGCTAAAATGTTTAAATCTCATGATGTGACGTGGCTAGAACTTTATGGGGATTTTCAATAGGTGTCGTCCCCCACTCTACCAAGATTTGTGATGAAACTAGTAGCAATTATATAAATTGCGAATGGGGGGTTAAGAGTTAATACTACATTGGACATAGTAGTTCTAGGTACATTGCTGCTTAGGAATACACAATCATTAATTCTGAATGCTGATTGGCTGATGGTGGCCATGTTTTTTTTATTTATAAAAAGGAGACATTGTGCAAATATATTTAAAATTTGGTGAAGATTGGACAAAGTGAGACTGAGTTATGGCTGATTAGGTGTTCGACCATGCCTTTTAAAGTAATGTGTTGGATATTAATCCAGACAAAGGAATCCAAGCATGTAACCCTGAGAGATATAGTCAAGTATATAACCAGATATTCCTGATAAATGTAAATCAAGCGCATAACCACATATTAAACCTTAGGGAGGGGATTAGGCACCCCGAACCTTGGGCACAACAGGCGGCGGCAGAATTGCAAAGTTCCGAGGGCACGTTAAAGACTGCTATAGTGCTGGGGAGAAGACTGAAGGCCCCCGTGTCTGATGAAGCATGAATTGACATGCTGCCGTGGTACCGTCTAGTCGGTGCACCTGTCGCATGTAAGTGTGTAGGCGTGGTACGTGGATGACAGTCCACACCTAGCAGGGGGGCGTAAGAGACGACCTAGGTGGGCTAGGGATCAGACCGTCGGATCCTAACTGGGTGGTTGGTAGCCACTACAGGGTCCTGAGTAGCAGCAGGACTAGGGATTGCTGTCGACTGGGTCACCGGCCGGTCGGATCGCAGAGACCATAGAAGAGATGGCTGCCGCGTTCGGCTCAATGTACAGTCAGGCCACTATAAGCTGAAACCGAGTGAGTTAGTAAGCAAATAGTGCTTTCTGTGATCAGTGTTTCTGAAAAGAAAGCACTGGGAAGCAGAGAGGCTGAGGGTCCTTCACTCAGAGGAGTCGGGGGGAAGGAACTCAGCGGAAAGGGATCCAGCCTGGAGCTGCGCCCTAGAGAGAGGGGAGGCTCGAAGGATCTAAGTGTATAAATGTATATAATCATATACAAACGCATTATTGATCTTAAAAATACTGAAAAACAAGTTATATCAAGGAATAGGCCACGTTTAATACATTTTCTCTTATGTATCACATGAAAGCAAGAGCTACGTCATCCTAAACCTCGGCTTTGAGAAGAAGGCTCCCTGACCAGACATCTTATCTAAAAATAAAGACGCCAGGACAGAATGCGAGGGTTACAATGCCCACAGGTGTCTTATCTAAAACGAGGCGCCAGCACAGAAGGCGACGGTTACCATGCCCACCAAAAATGTTTAAATTGCATGAGAAGAAAACTTATGATCTAAACCTGAAAGTGTCCAACCTGAAAATGTCTGACATTCCCAACCTTGATAAAAAACTGTACAAAAGCCTGTACTCTGAAGGAGACAGGCAGTTGCTTCATGAACTAACTCGGTTGTTGTACGGCACAATAAACCTATTTTCTTCAACTTTCATCCACCATGTTCGACTTCGATTCATTTTTATAGTCTTTTACTAAAGTTATAAAGTTAAAGTCATTCTGCCGAGGACCTCTTCAAGAAATCTTCGACAAATGCACAAATCCACAATTAATGAATCCATATATTAATATATCCCACTCTGCAGTCACAGCTTTCACAATACAAACTTCAAGTCACAATTGGTGCAATGTGTCTTGACAACAATATAAAATGCAATATTATTCAACATTTTAGAATCAGCATATCTATGCTGTGGCTTGAGCCCTCCCATATATGTAAGCATTATTATTCAAAATCCCCTTCTTTCAAAGACTTCATATTACTCCAATAACTTTTTCTTTCTTCCCTCCATTTAATAACCTTTTTTTTTTTTCCATTCCCAATGTCAGTGTCCATGAGTGCTTCCCGAGCGCTGCGGTCTACTTCCCGATGCAGAAGTCTCTGAAGATGATGTCCAGGATCTCCTCGGCCCCGACCCGGCCCGTGATGCGTCCCAGGCTGCTGAGGGCCAGCCGCACGCCCTCAGCCGCCAGCGCCAGGTCCTTGTCCCGGAAGCGCTGGTACTGGGCCAGCGCCGCCACGCACTGCTGCAGGTGGGCTCTGTGGCGGGCCTGGGTCAAGCTGGGGGGGCCGGCGGACAGCGGGTCCCCGCACCTGCAGAGTCGGAGGAGGAGGGATCATTTTTATAATTGTATTATTGGTTTGAGTAATTTATTGAATTTCCTCAGGACCAAGGCAACCCTACACAGTATAGTTTGCAGAACATCAACGTAATATATATATAACATTTTATACAAGTTATATTTAGGTGTTTTCATATGCCTCCAAATACATTTCAAATCAATAAAACACATATGTGGCAGTCTCCCCTGCCACATGCCATCTCCGATGGCTTTCCCAGGCTTCTCCCCCAGCAGGACACAGGCAGTTATGAGTAAACCGGTTTATTGTTTAGTTTGTGGTAGTCTGAACAACAGAGCAGGTGGTACATGCTGGAGCTCCTCCTGAGTGTGTTTGCTGGTGGCTGGTTTAACCTGTGGGCCTGATTGGCCAATGCCCCACAGGTGTGCAGCCTCACCCAGTCCCAGAGTCTAATCAGTCTGACTCAGACCAGGTGAGGCTGCTTAAACCAGCCACCAACAAAACACACTCCACAATATACAAATCAAGTCTATACAGTGCAGGAAGTAGATAGAAAGATCAAACAAAACACAATAAAACAAACAAACATACATGTTTAAAGTAAAAGTCCCGTCACATAGGTGTAAGCAAAAGGTACATACACACAAAAAATAAAATAAATGAATAAAACATGACATAAAAACAAACTCAATTTCAAGGGTCTTGAACACTGTGGAAGCAACACAGAACAGAAACGTCATGGGGGGGTGAATACTCACAGAGCCTTGAGGCTGGCCTGCAGCACCGTCAGCAGGCCCTGCAGCCCGGTGCTGGTGTGGCAGGAGAGGAGACACCAGGGAGGCAGGGAGGGTGTCCCCGCCAGCTCCCGCTCCAGCGGGCGTCTCCGCTGCTCGGGAATCAGGTCCCACTTGTTCAGCACCAGGACACACCTCTCCGGGGGAGATTCTGCAACCCAACACACACACACACACGTACACGCACACACACACCGCACACACACACACACACACACACACATACGCACACACACACACACACACACACACACACACACACAGCGCGACAATTATGTTAAGTGTAAAAGTGCAAATGATGAAGTTACGAAATATGAATAATATTAAAGTAATGATGTGTTCAAGATGTGTTTCCTTGTTTGTGTGCATGCATGTTATTTTGGTTCCTGCGCATGCATCAAATGTTTGGCTTGGTAGATTCGCTTCTGTGTGTGTCCTGTTGTGCCGATATCAACATGTTCACATATATCGAACGCCTAATTCCCCTTATTTATTTAATAAAGTTATTATCGTCTTACGTCCTTGTGAGGAGGAACTGAAAATGAATGTTACAGATTATAATTCGATTTTTTTTACAAGCGCTAGACACACAGGTCTGTGTCACAGCCGTGTCCCAGTACCTGTGTGAGGGTGGTCTCGTGGGGGCAGGACACTGCTGATGTACCCCTGGAGGAAGGCAGGGGCCTGCTGGATGTCAGGGGGGAGCTGGGTGGAGTCCATCACCACCAGAGTCAGGTCGGCCTGCTCCACTCTGGAGACACGGTACGTTTTCAGTTCATTCAATCGTTGCGTTTCTCTATTATTATGATTATTATTTCAGAGAATTACAGAGAGTGATTTAAAAATGAACGTGTGAGGTAGTAATAACTAGCAACACGTGTTGCTAGTTATTATATAATGACATCTAGAGTACTGCTTCGTATACGTGTTGTGAAACAATCTGCAACATCGACTGTTTCCTGGAAGAAAACGCGGAAATGCATAAAATTGGTCCGATTTGGAGAATGGTCCAACTTCTCTGCAAACTTTTTGGAAACAGAGTTGATGTTGCAGAAGCGTATGAAGCAGTACTCTCTTATATTAGAAAATAACTGAGTGTGACGGACGGTTCCCCTTTAACAGCTACTTGACAAGGAGCACAGCTGTCATTGGCACAAAAATGGTAGTAATGATGTCTCTCAATGTAAATATTAGTTGTTTACTGAAGACTACTCTTTCAACAACTTCCAGAAACTACCGAATGCTTCTTTATTAATCAGAAAACTCAAGACTCAACATTTACTAGTTAAGACTTCAGACAATGTAGTCTTCTTGCTTTTTCCTCTTGAAATTACCAACCAAAATTCTTGGTCGGGGGCCAAAGTCAGGTAGCCCCGCCCCCTACTGTCTCTACCCCCCCCCCCCCCCCCCCCCCCCCCCCCCCCCCCCCCCCCCCCCAGCCCCTCCCTAGGACATGAGTAGCCGCAGTAACAGCGACAGCAACAACTGCTTATACTTACCATGTCCTTCCTGTTCTGCGTGGGGGTCATCTGCCAATGACCTGACCCCCACATACACAAATTCCCCTAAAGAACAAGAACTGCCTGCCCTTCCTTTAGTGACAGCCCCCACCCCTGCTAGGGCTACTGTCCACATACTGGAGGAATGAAGTCTGGTGTGTGTGTGTGTGTGTGTGTGTCGTGTGTGTGTGATGTGCGCGTGTGTGTTTGCGTGCATGCATATATTTATGCATTGCGTGACACTCACTTATTGTTTAAATAAATTCCAGTAAACAGAATTAAGTGTTAATTGAATTAATAAAATCAGCACTACAAATGTGTACGGTCGACACTATTTTAAAATTTTTCTCCTGGTACAGGGGACTGTACCTTCCATGGTACAGTTGCATTTTTTATGTAAATGTAATGTATAAAAACATCATAATCCATGACAGCCTACAGACCAGCGAGTGGCTGTATGAACCAAGGTGTGACGCTCCTGCCTGTCTTGAGTATAATGGAGAAATGAGAACGGGGGTAAACAGGTGTAAACAGTGGAAGCAGGCCTGACAAAAGGCCAATCCATAAATCATACGTACTTCTCCCTTCACGCCTCTTCATGGTACATGACATACGACCAGCCGCGAGAGGCCCCACCTCAATCACTTTTCGCCGTGTTTACCGCAGATATTTATATATTGATATTTATATAACACGCATACACTCTCACAGGCGTCACGTCACGGGCACTTCCAAAAACCAAAACGCATTGAATTATTTCTTCCTTTCTTTGTTTCCCCGGGCTTGTGGAAATAAAACAATACTTGATATTGTGATGTGCCTGGGTTCACAGGAAGCTAGTCCCAGATACATCACCGTCTAGTCAAGACACTAAAATGACCTCTCCTGCAGTCTCACAGTCTTGGGTTTCGTAAGGCTGGGCCTCTGCCCTGAGCCCGCTTGCTTTGTTGGCGGCAGGGACATGACATGTCTCCGCAATGTTGAATAAACATCTACTGCTCACATCCTACTCCACCGAGCGGCTCGTGTGTCTATTGTCGTCATGAGTGGTAACATTCAGCAGGATGTTCCGACGTCGGACATCTGAACATTTGAGCCAACCTCGGCTTGAGCTGCATGGGAACCAGATATAAATAGTGCCGCGGCTGTGAGGAATGGATCTATGGTCAAATTACAACAGGAGGCTTTTGCGACGATAGATTTGACTTATTTCGAGATGAACCATCTATCTGTCTTTGTGCGGACCTCAACGTCATAAAGAACCAATATTCAAAAGAATCAATATTTTGCCTGAGCCCTACATTATGCTGATCAGTTGGGATAAGTTAGATTTATTCAAATTGTATAATAAAGCAGATAGATGTTCTTTTTTTATTAATTTATTAATAAGAAAAACGTGCAAACATATCTACATAGACGGCGACCAAGGTCTGGTTTCTTCCACATGTGGAACACGTTGGTTCTTAGGCCTACCTTTCCCGCGCCCTGCGGACTCCCTCTCGCTCCACCAGGTCGGGGCTGTCCCGGAGGCCCGCCGTGTCACTCAGCAACACGGGGAAGCCCCCAATGTCCAGCGCTGTCTCCACCACGTCCCTGGTGGTCCCCGCCACGGGCGACACTATGGCCGCCGGACGCTGGCCTGCATGACAGAAAAAGGAGAAAAACGTATATATTTTAATTGAAGGATTTCGCGATTGTTGATAAGATAGCATAGTAGTCTTGTTGTATTGAAAGCAAAATTTAATCAAATGCCGTTCTTACGTGCAATGGTAGCTGTAACACATTATTATAAGGAAAAAAACAACAACAGAAAATAGAGCAGGTAAAAGACTAAGATATTAACTTCAGTCACTCAACCACTAAACGGCTAAATTGCGCCTAATCTCCGTCAGTGCTGCCAGGCCTCTGGAAAGACATAGTGTCATAGGAAACAATAACAGCACTTTATCTGATGCTGGATAAATGGTCCCGCTGTAGGGACAGGAAGTGGTGAGGAGGCCCCACTGAGCTGTCCCTTCATACTGTTTATATAAAGCCATACTTCATCTAGTGGATACAATAAGTAACACAGCCTCATGTCACTGTGGGCTGTGAGTAATTAGGTAGAAACCCACATGCACGTATGGGTTTCTTAGCTGGTTAGATAAGAAAAAAAATACACTTAAATAAACATAAATATGTTTGTTGTGGTTGTATGTTGTATGTGCTCATGGGCATGCATGTGGTTGTATGTTGTATGTGCTCATGGGCATGCATGTGGTTGTATGTTGTATGTGCTCATGGGCATGCATGTGGTTGTATGTTGTATGTGCATGAATGATGTGTATGTGCTAGAGGGCGTGCATGTGTATACATGTCATGGATGTGCTGGCGGGTGTGCATGTGTATACATGTTGTGGATGTGCTGGCGGGCGTGAAGCAAGTGAAGGCTGGTTCTTACAGAGTGTGTTGAGCAGGCTGCTCTTCCCGGCATTGGTGGCTCCGGCGATGACCACCTGGACACCACTGCGAAGCCTCTCGCCCCGCCTCTCGTCCTTCAGATGGCCCTCCACCTCCCCCTGCAGAGCACACACCCACCCGTCCACTGTGGGGGGGCGAGAGAGAGAGAGACAGAGAGAGAGAGTCAGAGAGAGAGACACGGGACACAGGGGTGGGGGAGACTCGGAAGACCGAGTCCCTTTCCCTTTGAAGGTGGAGGAACACCGCCCAGCCATGGTGCCAGGAGACGACGTGGGTTTGGGAGAAAGGTGGGTCAGGAACATGGATTCTTTTCTTATGTAAAGGAAATGGGGGGGGGCGGGTTGTAAGACATGTTTTTAGTATCAAAGCAGAGCCTTAAAAAGCTTTGACTTGACAAGGAAGTGTTTGGACATTAAACGTACCTTTCTTCAAGCCATTCATCATGCTGCCTGACTTGAAACACACAGGACCAAGACGCATAACATATTGCATCCTATGTGACTCATATCGTTTCACTAAATCAATGTCAGGCTGGGTCTGTGTTTACCGTGCATGTCCACACACCTCAGTGTTTATCTGAGGCACGCGTTCTATTTTGGTCTCTGTTGCTGTTGTGATTATTTATGGCGCTCTGTGCCACAAAACAAACATCTGTTCCCAGGCTTTGTTGTGTTAAAAAAGCACCAGGGGATCTGAGACTTCTGAAGCACCACGCAGGTCACCAGACGGCAGGCAAATCATTCAGAATTAATGTCCTATCCCTGTGCATGCACACACACACACACGCACACACACGCGCACACA
>OOFB01038408.1:4703-17122 GCA_900323305.1 Trachyrincus murrayi
GCTGCATAACAGTACTGAAAGCTCAGCTATAGCAGAGTGACACCTGGCAGTGCAAGTTATCTAAAGAGGAGGACCACCTATAGTCATAGTCACCATCTCGTTACTCTGCCTAAGCATCCTGCGTTGCCGTGACTATGAACTTTGACCTTGCGGTGAATGGCGTGTGTTTAGCTCACCCTGATCATAGCTCTTTAGGATGCAACATTACACACTTTGGACTGGGAGTAGTTCTAGCTGTCCAGTCTGTCTATTTCTCTGCTCAATGGCCTGTCTGTCTGACAGTCTGTCAACAATTAGCCGATTAATCGATTAGTCGATTGACAGAAAATTCATCAGAAATGTTGATAATCGATGAATGAAAAGTCATTTATCAAGTACAAATACCTTGTACCTAGTACAAAAACACTTGGTTCATGGATCATTCTTTAGTTTTTGGCTGCTTCTCAGATAAAGCAAGAACATTTAACTTGTGATGGTCATTTGCTAATACTTATGACACTTTATAGACCAAATTGTTAATCGATTAATCTGAAAAAAAGAAATCGGTAGATCATTAATCCACCATGAAAATAATGGTTGGTTGCAGCCCTGCTGTCTACCTGTCCAGTCGGCTGCCAGCGGTGTGTTTACGTGAGGTGTATCAGAGCAATAATGATCTCTCTGGCACAATATTGATTGTGTTTCCTATTGAAAAGCGTCACGCCAGCGATGAAAGGAGCAGCTAATGGCTGCTAATACGTGTCTCAGCTCACCTTAGTGGGGGGGAGGTGGTGGGGCGGTGTGTGTGTGTGTGTGTGTGTGTGTGTGTGTGTGTGTGTGAGTGCATTGTGTGTGTCCTCTTTAGTTGTGTGAAGGCCATTAGAGAGAGTGCTTCAGGGTTAATATCATCTTCCTCTGGTTCTTTCCTTTAAATCAAGGTCTTCAGTGACCTGTGACGAAGAACGCATGTACATACACACACATTGAGTTCACGGGACAGAGCCACAGAATGTTCCCGCATACATCAAATATCAACAACTTCTATACAGAAGTGAAAAAAATTTGCTTAATAAAGTTTCACTCTCCTGTGCTCCTAAGGTGTATTGAACAGGTGAGATCACTGGAGAATCAATACAGAATTAGAGATTTCACCTGAAGCACCTGGCTTTCATCTCTCTGTTAACTCATCATGTCAGCAACTCTCTCTCCCTCTCTCTCCTCCTCTCCTCTATCTCTCTCCCTATCTGTCTCTGTCCTCCTCTCCTCTCAAGAGAAAGAGAGAAAACGAGAGAGAGTGTGTGTGTATGTATATGTGTGTATATGTGCGTGTGTGTGTGTGTGTGTGTGTGCGTGTGTGTGTGTGTTTTCCTACAGTAGGTGTCATACTTGTTTACTCCGGGGCTAATCTCATCTTGTCCTAATGAAGCTCATCAGGATTCAAAGCCATTTGAAATGAGAGTGATCGTCCGTAAAGAGGAATGCTCCCGGCAGCAGCCAATCACAAACTCACAGACACCATGCTCTCTGGTCTTCACTCACACACAAAGTATTGACTCCTGAAGGAGCACACCGCTGCTGGTGTAGAGATGTACAGATAGAAGTAAGAAGTAGAAATGTGATATTGAAAGGAGGAAACGAGAATAGCTTGGGGCGAAGGGAATGAAAGGCGTTCCTTGTTTGTGGCGAGGACGGCGTGGCTGTGAAATGTGCCTGCGACAAGACATTCTGCTGGTAGTTCTGCCGGTAGTTCTGCTGTTTTATCCAGTATCTGTCTGAGGAGACTCCTCATCTCCTGTCCGCACGCTGGCGGTGTGAAAGAGCCATGGATACTTAAGTGCCTGATTCAGGTGCTATAGACATAGAGCGTAGCCTAGCGTAGCCTAGTGTAGCGCTGTTACCATGTTTCATCATCTTACAGGATTTATGCTTCATGCGATCATCAGTTAATATGTCAAAAGGTTCTAAAGTTCTTGACTTCGCAAATGAAAGTTGCAACCCAAGTAGTTTGGAGTCACAGTAACCTTAGTAAGAACATTATGTTCTTACCTTAGTAAGAGAATTCATTTCAATGCAGGTTGCCAGCTTTTAAACGCCAGATAGAGAGAGAGTGTGTGTGTATGTATATGTGTGTGAGCGTGTGTGTGTGTGTGTGTGTGTATGTGTGTGTGTGTGTGTGTGTGTGTGTGTGTGTGTGTGTGAGTGTGTTACCACATTATTTTGGTGTATTTAACACACTTTTATCAGTGTTGTGCAGGCTTTTAGCTCTGGTGGTTTTTCTTTTGAACCCTGAAACCCTTTTATCATAAATCCTTTTTCCACCGTTTCTTCGACATGCTTCTATAACGTTTGTTTCTACAACACGCCTTAATTTTTTACATCCAGCGTTAATATACTTTTATTTTGATAGACGACACAAAATTCATTACATATCAAGCTTCTTCAACACTCTTTGATTCTTGAATTCAGTGGCTTTGCCAGGCTTTTATTTTTTACATCCAATGTTAATATACTTTTATTTTGACAGACGACACAATATTCATTCAGTGGCTTTGCCAGGCTTTTATTTGGTTTAATCAGGGCTGCGCTTTTATTTCCAGTGTCCTCATTGCTTTTATGCTTTTATGCTTTTATCTCTGGAGTTCTTTTGAAGAAAACCATCAGTTTGTCGCGACACCAGCATGTCCCCGGACGTGGGGGAGGGAGGAGGTTAGGGTGGCACGGGTCAAAGGTCATTGTTTTATTCTGAGTTTGCCAGATAAGAAAGAAGTTAATCCCTGCAGCACAATGCTGCACACCCCAGGATTCTACTGCGAACATACACACGCACGCGCGCACACACACACACAAACACATACACATACACGCACGCACGCGCACACACACACACACACACAAACACAAACACATACACACACACACACACACAAACACATACACACATACACGCGATATAACAAAATTAAATTGTCTACTAAATTCAATAACCTTAATACATGTGTGTGAGGTGTGTGTGTATGTGTGTGTGTATGTGTGTGTGTGTGTGTGTGTGTGTGTGTCTATGTGTGTGCATACCATCTAGCATGTACTGACTATTCATATCTATCTATATATATATAATATACATATATAATTTGCATTTAGAATGTGGAAGGTGAAGAGGGTTGAAGAGATGAAGGTGAAGAAGAAGAGTTGTGTTGTTTCAAAGGAACAGAGGTGCTCCAGCAAAGTGCTGATCAATGATGATCTGGGATCAGTGTTTATGTGTGATGATCTAGGATCAATGTGTTTAGATGTGATCTGGGATCAGTGTGTTTAGATGTGATCTGGGATCAGTGTGTTTAGATGTGATCTGGTGTCAGTGTGATTATATCTGATCTGGTGTCTCACACACACTCACACACACACACACACAAACACACACACACATTTTTTTGCACTCGCCCCAAAGGACAGACAGACAGACAGACAGACACACAGTCAGTGTCAGGTCAGTCAGGCAGTCAGATGGACAGACAGGGAACAAAAGAGAGGCAGAGAGTGAGGGAGTGAAGAAAGAGTGAAGAAAGAGTGAGAACAGCAGAGTGTGGGTGGAGCGGCTACAAAAAAAGGCTTAATGTACAGTTATATTTATTTATCACACGGGTGATTTGTAGCCGAGACCATAGACTGTCCACCCGTGATCAATACTGATTTGTACCAAATCAATGCATGCTGAGGCACTGACGCACAGCGTTCAGTAAATCATCACTTCCAAAACACACCGCGGCGCCCAGTACAAAGCACCTTGAGAGGGCTCACTACGCCCCGCCACGTCAATCACACGTGGGTGACGGAGGTCCTGAGTTTGGTGGGCTTGTAATCTTGGGTCCTCAAAATTGCAAAATGGGTTTTAATTATCTGCCAAAGAGTGAACAACAGGAGCAGCCGGAGGCCACGAATAACCCTCTGCATTATTCATCGGCTTATTAGTATTTTGTTAATTTTCACTTCATACTGTCTTTTGAAGAAAATCACTTATATTCAGAAGTGGTTTCTGGACTGTGCTGCTAAATAGATTAAGTTGTTTTTCACAGTTTCACAGTCACTTTATCACAGTTACAGTCTCAAAGTCCTTTATGTTTTGCCAAGTACGTATGTTTCCCAATGGGCAGACATAAGGAAGGACAGACTGCTGTGGAACTGCTGCAGTGACTTTCTCTGGAACGTCACTGTGATGTGTGGGCTGTTTAAGGACGTGAGTCTCCAGACTGTTGACCAATTACAGGCACCTCCCTTTAGGGGGTGTCATGGTATGTGAAGCCCTTTGAGATTGCAACTGTGATTCAGGACGATACAAATACAACGATTTGACTCGGCGTGGCGAGGACAGCCACACCCCGGAAGGGGACGACACATTGCAGGCAGACAGGTAGTCAACACCCGTCGATATCATATCTGCCTACCGCCGTGTATCCAACAGGAGACCTACGAGGCCTGAAAAAAGCAATAATGATTTTGAAAATGAAAAGTCCTATCTGCAAAGCATCTTCAACGTTGAAGCAGCCCACAGCGATTGAAGCCTTAATGGAAATGCATTACAAAAATATTAAATTACGGGACTTTAATTACTTTTCAGTCAATCAGTTGGAGCTTTATCGTCACACGCGTATTACATCAGACGATATTAAAGAAGATATAAGCGAAATTTTAATTAAAAAGAAAGGATTAATATAGAGAGAAGAATTGTACATTACCTGCCCCAGGCAATTGTTTTATGTGTATATATATATATATATATATATATATATATTGTATGGTACATAAAAAGCATCAAATATTTTACTGAAAATATTATAATTATGTCTCTAGTGTGGTCTATAATCTGTGTCTGTGGTGAAAAAAAGTTATTTCTCCAAAGTACTTTATAGTGACGCATGCAGTCAAGAATAAGAACTTCCGGCACTACAATTAGGATTAAACTGGCAATGCAAAATGGAAACGTATGACTTGTACATTCGAATTTCATTGTAATCTGCGGTTGTGGGCTCTTCAAAAGTCAAAGAAGAGGCTTTGACGGATGCATGCCGTCAGCGGCCCACCATGCGTGGATAATCCGGCGTTAAGTCGCTGGCCAGGTCGACAGTCATTTATTTTGCTAATGGAGGGAAGGTGAGATAACACTCAGGGTTTCTGAAGAGCAGATAGGGCAGCTTCCGGGGACCTGAGAGCAAACCGTGTGTCTTGTGCCACCCGGTTGAAACATTTTCTTGAATTTAAATGAACCCTCTTGGAGGATTTTAGTTTGTTTCCTTGTTTGTTTCCTTTTATTGTATTGTGTACACTGTGGCACATATGTGTATAGTTTGCACATACAATCATCCAACTACAGTCTTCTACTGCTGGGCAGCGCTGGCAGCCGCCCAGCAGAACAACAACCTCCCGGTCTGTTGCCCATGGGCAGATGACAGGTAAAATTACAGCTTTGGAACCTTCTGCTGGTGGTGGACACTGGGATCTGATCAGGCATCAACATGTTACTCACGTGTTTCTATCTATACATACATATATGTATACATACATATTGCTTTTATTCAAGATATTTTACATTTAAACTGAAAGGCTGAAATCTATGCTCTGATTTTTATTTTATTCTATTATTTCAACCTTATTTTTTACTCAAATATAAATATAAACGTAATCTAATCTAAAACAGAGGCAGGATCGGACTCTGTTCATGACAACCCAGCGGAGTGTCACTGCTGTCTGCTCTGCATCAGCAAATCAGAGCTCCACTCTAATGACTTCATTAACCACTTTATTTAGCGCTTCATCACTTAATTAAACACAGAAAATGGGTTGGCGAGTCCCTCCAGAGATCGTGGCGGGAGACTTCCCCCCCTTCCAGACACATCAAAGTCAAATGAATGCAGAGAAACAACCAATCACGCGCCTCCACCCCACAGTGCTTCACTGGGAACAAAGACGGACATTCTGGTGGTCTGTCTGTCGACCTGTCTGTCCGTCGGTCTTATAAGAAGTCAGTCCATCTTCCTGTCTGTCTGTCGACCTGTCTGTCTGTCTTACGAGAAGTCAGTAAATCTGTCTGTTGACGTGTCTGTCTCGAGTAGTCTGTCCGTCTGTCTGTCTTACCATCAGTCAGTCCATCAGCCTGTCTGTCTGTCTGCCTGTCGCTCCATCACATCTTTTGTATTTGTGTGTCTTTCTACACAGCGTGAATTGATTTCCTTTATCAGTCGGTGGAGACATAAATTATCTGTCCATCCATGTACATCTTTTAACTCAACAGAAACCTCTTGTTCTTGGAACAATGGCATGGTGACTAATAATAATAATAATATAATAATAATGATCCACGTAAAAAAGGTATTTCTTAATGAAACTGTTAGCCAGGAGCCCTGAGGTCTACTGTTAGCACCGGCTCTGTTGCTTGAATAAGTCTATAATGTAGATGTGGGAATGATCATGTGACTTGGTTTTTGTCTTTATTGATTGTGTTTATTTAATGTGTTATGTGACTCTATGTCATGTGATTCTACATATTGTGATTTAATGTGTTATGTGGCTCTATGTCATGTGATTCTACATATTGTGATTTAATGTGTTATGTGGCTCTATGTCATGTGATTCTACATATTGTGATTTAATGTGTTATGTGGCTCTATGTCATGTGATTCTACATATTGTGATTTAATGTGTTATGTGGCTCTATGTCATGTGATTCTACATATTGTGATTTTATGTGTTATGTGGCTCTATGTCATGTGATTCTACATATTGTGATTTAATGTGGTATGTGGCTCTATGTCATGTGATTCTACATATTGTGATTTAATGTGTTATGCGGCTCTATGTCATGTGATTCTACATATTGTGATTTAATGTGTTATGCAGCTCTGTCATGTGATTCTACATATTGTGATTTAATGTGTTATGTGGCTCTATGTCATGTGATTCTACATATTGTCATTGTGGCTTCATGTTATTCTGACGTCTTCTGTGAGAAATGCAACCATAAAAACATCTTGCAGTAGATGGTGTTGTGTAGAGCAGTGGTTCTCAACAGGTCCAGCCTCAGGACCCACATGTGTCATTAGTCATTAAGTCTCGATAAAACATGTATTTACCAATATTGCAGTAATAAACAATGCCTTCATGTACTGTTAAAAACATCAAGTGAACAAAAAGCTGAAACAATTGGTGCTAAACTCAATGAAATAGTAAGCCATCGAAATGTGAATTAACATTGAAACATTAGTTGATTCATGGGCTTCTTTCTAAAGGTTAAGGTTTGCCATATGCTCTGCAAACCACTCAAAATGCCCAGTTGAGAATCACTGGTATAGAGTGACGTTGAAGGGTTGATGTTGAAGACGGGGACATGTGAATCCCTAGAACCTGCAGAGAAACGTATCATTGAAATGTATTATGAGTAGATATTCATGGAACATTCACAATTAATACAAAGTACAATGGAATGGAAAAACGAACAGCAGTCAATCTATAAATGGCACATTCACATTTCTTTTAACAGAAGATATTTTGCTCCAGTATATTTTATTACTGTGTGTCTTGTGGCCCACAGTGGAACCATGAAGACACTTGTTGTGTTTGTACTGCTGCTCTGCCTGACTGTCCCGGGACACTGCGACTGCCGAGGAGACTGTCTCTCTTGTAGACACCTACTGGACAATGAACATCACTTTAACACCATGGTGAGTCACAACTAACTGAAAATACACAACACTATAACACCATGGTGAGTCACAACTAACTGAAAATACACAACACTATAACACCATGGTGAGTCACAACTAACTGAAAATACACAACACTTTAACACCATGGTGAGTCACAACTAACTGAAAATAAACTAAACTTTAACATCTTGGTTTGTCACAGCAAACTAACCATAAACATCACTTTAAAGCATCATTAAAGTTTGGTAGAGGTTTGGGTTGTGTAGTTACCTTGCCATGATGTAACTCCAAATATTGGTGAGATATCTTTTTTTCTCTCCCCCATTGACTTGTACGGTGAAACAGGTCCCAAAGTCACACTTTTAGTATACAAATGCGAACAAAGCGGATTATGCCAATGTATAAAATAACAAAATCCGATTCAGCGTTTTTTGGAAATAAAAATGTCAACTTTGTGTTGATTTTACTATTTGAATTAGGAAGATGATCCGGTAGTTAGCTTCCAAGACCAAATCACCGTGTTTGTTATATATATACGCCCCATCGCCAGCACGAGTTGAGAGACGGTTTACGTATTCAGTATATATACGGCGATCATTGTACCAATCATTGTAAAGAGACGGAAAAAATGCTGAATCGGGTTTTGTTATTTTATACATTGGCAGAATCCGCTTTGTTCGTGTTCGTTTGTGTGCTAAAAGTGTGACTTTGAGACCTGTTTTGCTGTGCAATGTAAGTCAATGAAAAAACACTATTTTGGATTATCAAGTTTGAATCTACGGAGCAACTATTGAAGATATCTCGCCAATATTTGGATCATACATCTTTAACGCCATGGCAAGTTACAGATAACTAACAATAAACCACTATTTATTTGTGGTTCAATGTTAGTTTTGTATTGTTTTGTTTTGTGTTGTATTTAGTTCACTAACAATAAACATCACTTGATATGCATATGAAATGTGGTCAAAAACGAACTTACACTATTTGACCACTATATGACTGGGCCACTACTTCCACCATTCTATCATCAACAGCTAGGCTTCCTGCTTCCTCTGTCTGCTTCCTCCTTTCTCCATCTTTCTCCATCACCCTCTATCTGTGAGTCACTAAATAATTAGCCCCGTGGCCTTTGAGTTGTCATTAACGTCGGTTAATTGATTCCTGAGGATAGATGTGTGACTGTCTCCGATCTTAACATTCCTCCTATCCGCCCCGCTGCCTTCTGGGAGTTATAGAACGCCAGAAATAAAATGACAAATGTATGAATATATGAATCTCTCCCATTGAATATATAGAAAATGTAAAATAATCTCTCTCCATCATTCTCTCTCTCTCTCTCTCTCGTCCTCTCTATCGCTCAATCTCCCACTCTCTCATTCTCCTCTCTCTCTCTCTCTCTCTCTCTCTCTGTCTCCCTTTCTCTGTCTCCCTCTCCCTCTCTCTCTCTCTCCAGATGTGTTTGATTGAGTGTGAAAGCAGAATATCTCCATCAACAACTTGGGACAGCTGTCGCCAGGCCCTCTTGCCATTCTCCTCCCTGTCCATAGGGGGCGACATACTGAAGAGAGCCCAGGAGGAGGTAGAAGCCCTGCTGCCCCCAGTGGAGGAGGAGGAAGATGTGGAGGAGGAGGAGGAGGAAGAGAGGGAGGAGCACCAGGCCACTGGCCTCGAGGCAGAGGAAGGCCTCCTGTCCTCCTTGACCTTCCAGAGGTTCCAGGACACGGCCCAGGCACCGGGACTGAAGCAGCTGAACACCATCCACATCACCCGCAACTCTGTAGGGGAGGAGGAGGACGCCAGAGAGCAGGCCGAGGATGGCCTCAGTGTCTCCAAGCGTTTCGGCGGCTTTCTGAAAGGCCGGCATGGCTACCGAAAGCTGGTGTCGCCGGGACGGTCCTACCAGAAGAGGTACGGGGGTTTCATCGGCGTGCGCAAGTCAGCGCGCAAGTGGAACAACCAGAAGCGCTTCAGTGAGTTCCTGAAGCAGTACCTGGGCATGAGCACCCGCGCCACTCACTACAACAGCGTCTCCCAAGAGCTGACCCAACAGAACGAGGTTTAGCTCCTTCTCTTAGACCACAAAACACAGCCACTGATCTAAATGAACACACGCTATTTCAATATGAAAATGTAAATATAAGACACACCATTAGCAAGTTTCCTGTGCTCCGAAATAAATTAAGCAAATTGTACAAATTGGTAATGCATATTTTTCCATTTCCGGCGGTCCAATTTATTTAGCAAACAATTATGCCCATGAGAAATACTTCAACTGTTTCATGAAGCGGGTACTAGGACGCATCATAAGCTTTAAGCTTGAATCTTAAATGGTCACTAATTGTGACCATAACACATGCATTTTGTATGTTGTGACTTATATTTTCTTAAACAGAGGTACCTGCTAAATATCCCACCCAGTGGTCCTGAGATGTGGGATGTGATCCGAACAGCAGGTACAGCGTCATGTCATATGCATATGTTGCCCTGCCTGTAATAAAGCTCATGTCGTGGTGGTAGAGGTGACTCTGGTTTGTCCTAGCTGACTACGGTACTGCGTACAAACCTGTGTGCATTCGGTTCATTGTAGCTGTGGCACAGCAAGGCGCTCCTGTTTTCTGGTAGAACTGTAAATAGCTCCATTTGAACTTGTCAATAAAGAGAGTTTACTTTTCCTTTGTGACTTGTTATGCAGCAACTGATTCTGTCCTGATGTGTTTTATTCAGACCCTTCAAGACTGACACACACACTGTGGTCTATGACAGTGCTGCCCAACCTTTTGGGCTTCTGTACCCCCATATAGCCCCCATAGCATCACCCCCAAGTACCCTAAATCCACACCAAACCACAAATGTTTTCCTGTGAACTAATATTATACTATCAACATATAGCATCGTTATTTAGTGTCCTAGCCTAGGCAGTACAAATGGAAGAAGCTAAGGTGTACTACAACAATCATTATATACTTTATGTACATACATGAACATATTCAACACATATGAATCATTTACTTCATCATTTTTGTTTTGTAGGTATAACAGAGACAAATCGAAATCTTTACAAATAGGCCTACCTGGAACCTGCTGACGTAGCCCCCAGGGTACACCTACTGGTCTACAGTAAGGGCAGAGTGCTGGGAGATATAGGTGACCGGAAAACCAATAGACCTTGTTTACTTAGCGGCCATATTGGTTAGTTGGGTGGGGAAACCTTCTAGAATCTTCGGGGTAACCATGACAACTCAATGGACATCATGCGTTCTAAACGCTACCTGGGTGGGGAAACGGAATGCAGAACTAAAACATTGAGTTGTCGTGGTTTCCAAAGATTCTAGAAGGTTTACCCGCCCAACTAACCAATATGGCCGCTAGGTGACTCGCTAGGTCTTTAGCTGAAAAGGTTGAGAAATATAACAGACCTACTTTCATGGCCATCAATTCCATTAGGTGTCACAGAGGTTCTGTCACTATAATGTGAAACTATTTAACAGAAACATATTCACAGATCTGACCCATCTGTCCAAGTAGATCTTCTTTTGACCTTCACCCCTCCATTACACGATGATATCTACAGCCAAAAGGAAGTATATTAAACAAAATACATTAAGAGAGACAATACTATGTCATTTAGAACCAATACCGAGCGTGATTTGATCATTTGGGATATGAGTAGATGTGCCAAACTGATCTTGGGCACGTTTGTGATGCTTTATATAAGTAAGTGATATGTTCACTATATTGGGATCTAAAATAACTAGTAATAAAAACTCACATTTTGACACACTGTAGAATCACTAAGTAACCACTACTTTAGGCCTATGGGCTTAGTGTGTCTGTTTGCTGACAGTTATCTTTTATTTGTTCATTTCCATGTAAGCAAACACATTTGCTTACATGCGTAGCGGACTCATCTCATGCTCTTTGCCTTTTGGATATTTGGATATGCCAGAAGGCAATTTCTTATCAGCATCAGCTTCAAGAACAACTAATGGTTTACAAACCAATGGTCATAGCTTCATGTACCTGAAGCTAACAATATCTGTAGTTTGATCATTGGAGTGACCATAATACCTATTACCTACACAAGAAGGTTAACAGGACCATGGATATGGAAACAACGGAGTAAGGCTAAAGAGATTGACTTGGGAACCAATCGGATGGTGTACTCCAAGCACTCTGCTTGGAGTACTGTTTTTCAAGACTAGCTAGTACTCGTAGCTTCATTTGATTCTGCAAATATTTGATGAAGAATTTAAATATGGTAAATGTGGAAACCACAGAAGATACTGAGAGAGGACCACCAGACAGTGAGAGAAAAACCTCCTGCCTACATCTAATACAGCTTTTAGCATCATCGGCTACATCCATGAAACAACGGTATGACACCTTTAAACCTACTGCTTTATATCGTAAGGATATAAATACAATAATGTAGTCTAGTCTAAAAAGTATGAATGTAAAAATGTAATTTAGATTTGATTATTGCATTCAGATTTTTTTGAGGTAACAAAAACAATTATTAGTAATTTGGTGGCATAAATGCATACGTGCAAAGTGTGTGTGTGTGCGTGTGTTTGTGTGTGGTCTACAGGCAGGCATCTGGGGCCTTTCTCTCAGTGGGGCTGTTGAGACAAACTGCCTTGTTGTACCTTAGTTCAGGCATTTCTTGGCTTTGCGGGGTTGGCTACAGATACATCTATCCAGAGCTATACGCTCCGCAGACGGGGGTCTATTGACTTCTGG
>OOFB01038413.1:10796-21526 GCA_900323305.1 Trachyrincus murrayi
GAGGTGGTGTTAAGGGGAGTGAGGTGGTGTTCGGGGTGTAATCGTTAACACGTCTCGTTGTTCAGCAGATTACAGCTCCTACAACCAGACGGCCGCACAGCAGGGGTGAGTACAGCCGGGGGTCTGAATGGACGGTGTAGTGTTTGAATGGCCGGTGTAGTGTTTGAATGGCCGGTGTAGTGACGGTGTATTGAATGGACGGTGTAGTGACGGTGTCTCGTTGCAGGTACGGCTCCTATGCAGCTCAGCCGTCTCAAGGATACGCACAGTCAGCACAGGTAGGTTTTATTTTCTTTATTTAACTTTTATTTTGCTCTATCCCGTCACAGCACATGGTAAACATTGTCCGTCACGCCATCTACACTTCGGCTATTGGCATATTTTTACATTTTCATAAAAAAAATCAAATTGTTTTCAGCCAACTCCTACATATTCCTGTTCAACAGGACCAGCTGTGATAATTAACATTTTACTGCAGCATTTATAGCCCATGCAGTTCTACATAGGCAGATCAACTCCACCATATTCTTGTACATGTCCTCATGTACCTCTGCAATCATTTCCAAGTTTTTTTACTGCAACATTTTTTAATAATTAGATGCTAAATTCATACCCAATGTGTAGAAGTGTAGATGGTGTGACTGCAGTAAATATTTGCATGTCAAATCCAAAGACCCCAGACACACAGGCAGTAGTAAGCTGGAATCGTTTTGCGTATGCCACTGACCATTAGATGTGTATTGTGTTGTAGCAGGGATACGGCCAGCAGAGCTACAGCTCGTATGCCCAGCCCGCTGCAGCAGACACCGGCTACTCCCAGACCACCCCAGCAGCGGGGGGCTACGCCCAGCAGCAGCAGCAGTATGGCTCCTCTTATGGACAGCCGGCGTCCGGTGAGCGGCTGAAGTTTGTTGATCTTTAAAAGTATCCAATGCGAAGATTTAATACTAGGTGCCGTAGCAAGTAGTAATTGTTCAGTGTCTACATTTAAGTCGGGACTTGATAGTATTTACACTTTGTCTCTCACGCTCAAAACCAGATAACGGCTATGCGTAATGTACAAAGTAGTAGTATGGGTAATGTTTAATGCACTTGGCGTTTTATTTATTTGACATTTTTGTCATTTGATTTTGAGCAGCTGGTTATCCGGCCGCCCAGTCGAGCACTCACAGCTACTCCCAGTCTGCTCAGAGTTATGGAACCAGCGGTTACGAGAGCACTCCTGCCGCCGCAGCTCCCGCTGCCTCCCAGTCCTACGGCTCTCAGCCGGGCTACACCGCCCAGTCCGCCTACCCTGGGTACGGCCAGCAAGCCGCTCCCACGGCCCCTCAGAGGTAGAAAACACTGACTACTGCTGTGGTGTATAGGTTGCTGTATTTGCCAATGCTGTAGAAAATGTTGACCAATGTCACAGTAAATGTACTTGTGTAAATGTAATGCATTAAGATGCCTTTCTGTCTTTGCTCATGTAGTTACAACGCCAGCAGTCAGCCGTCCAGCTACAACCAGACCGGCTACTCCCAGCCCGCGGCGTACGGCCAGCAGCAGCAGCAGCCGACTGCCTACCAGGCTCAGCAGGGAGCCTACGGCCAGCAGCAGAGCAGCTACCAGCAGCAGCCCCAGCAGCAGCAGGCCCCTCCCTCCACGTACCCGCCGCAGGCCTCTGGCTCCTACACCCAGCCACCCCCCAGCCAGTACAGCCAGCAGGGCGGACCCCCCAGCTACAGCCAATCTAGTCAGTACAGTAAGTCATACTGACTTGCATGTAGATCTGGGTCAGAATGATCAGACATTCACTTAAAGGGTGAACTAGAGAGAACTTCAGCGCATGCTGTGTTGCATACAGTTTCTGATTAACTTGCAACAGCTCAATTAAGTGGTACGCTTAGTTGCAGTCTCTTCTGTAGGAATGCCAAATGGTTTTAGTTCCTACCTGAACTGCATGTTGCATTCTGCTATATGATTCACAAATTATTCATTTACATATGTAATTATGCATGTTGACCCTCTTTCAGGTGTTTGGTTTGAAAGGTGACAAAATAAATTCTAGTGACAATAATGTATAATTGTCCAGCCTATGATATAACAACCCTGTGTGTCTTTGCAGGTAATTACCGGCAAAACGGCCAGGGCAGCAGTACCAGCTACTCTAGCATGGAGTCCACCAGGTACCCCGGTGCCGGAGAGAGCAGGGGGCCAAGCCGGGACGGCTTTGATCGCGGTGGCATGATGCACCGTGGGCGTGGAGGCCCTGGGCGTGGCATGAGGTAAGTCATGCTCCTCCACCCTCGTATTCTCCTCTTTCCCCTGCAGGAGGCCCACTAGAGCAGGGCTGAGACACCTGGAACAATACATTGTGGGTTTGATTGGGTTTTTTATATTTCTCTAATGGGAGGTTTACAACCAAATGTAAACGTACGTAAAAGTCCCTATTGCAACCAGTTTCTCAGCCCTGCATCTAAAATGGTAAGAAGTTAAGCTAATCACCTTACATACACAATAGGTTGTGCATCACATATACATTCAACACGTGGGTAAGATGAGTTGTATAGAAATACTATGGGGTAACCTAAATTGTTCACAATGACCTGTGCGTATACACAATTAGTTGGGCATTCAATGATAATTCCATGTCACACTCCATAACAAAAACGTACCGAATAATGTCGTTTAAAATGTGCAAATGCATTTAGTTGAGCATCCAAGGTCACACGCAGACTGTGTGTGGCCATACTAAATCCAAATGGGGGAAGTGATAGTATAAGGGAGTTATGTCCTCTCTATTTAATAGTTCCTCCTGCCTTCATATCTTTTTTTGAACTTTGAACAACATTCCATTTCTGCTCTTTTGGGAGTTTGGGGTTTTTAAGGTTGACAGATTTGATTTGATTACTCAAAAGTTGCCAGCAACCTCTGCACTAGGTGACATCATGAGAATGGAGTGCGTCCTACGCTGCATTTCAGATGTTAAGAGTATTTGGTTACCTGTAGCCAGCTGGTGAATATTGGGGTACATTTGGAGTTGCATGTAAATGACCGTGGTATATTTATGCGTTTCTTCGGGTTACTGCTGCGCTACCCAGGCGTTTGAAACAAAGATTTTCTACAACTGACCTGCCTGTTTTCACTAGGGTTAACGAAAACATTGCAGCACTATAGTCATAAGAAATATTTTATTATCAACTATTAAGACCAAAGTTACACTGAGGTACTTGGAAAAATGTATCTATCACAATAGTGTTTTTGTGCAGAAATACAAATATATACAATGTATACAAAAGAAGTCGAGATCTGACTTAAAATGAGTAGTGTTGATGGTTCCTGTTGAAACTTGACATGCTCAACTGATGTACAGACTAATATGGAGGATCAAAAGATGACAAGGGACATACTTTTGAGGGAAGTCAAACTTCTGATTTTCTCACCGATACAACACCAGTACAAAACCTTTTTGGGGTAAATTTAAAATGTAATATGTAGTCTCAAAATGGTTTTCCACAAAACAGCTCCCGTTACCAGGTTTTTCCTCATTTAACCTAAGGATCATTCAGAATAACTTATTAGGTTGAAAATGTATTAGCTCTCCTATTACTTGCGTTCCCCTTTTAATAAGACTTGTCCTTACATATGGTTTGGAGTTTTCTGGTTTCAAATGGGTACCCATTCATATTCTCCACAGTTTGTGGTGGACAGTTAGACATGCACATACAACATGCCATTGAAATAACAATAGCAACACATCAGATGCCAGTTTATTCATATTACCATGCATGAATTAAGCGCAATGTACATATGACACTCAATTTGTGATTGGAGTATTGCACAGGAATACACGTGGGAGGGTGGGATCACACATTACACCTGTCATGTTTTTGTGGTTTGGAATACAAATGTTGAGCACTTTTTTAACATGCTTTGTTACGTTTATACCGTACAGGTAACAGTGAGAGCCATTTAAAAGCATCTTTACTGTATAAAGGTTTCTCGGCAGCTTAAGCAGCAGGAGGGGAGCTAAAACAGCCTTTATTCCAACAACCCAGGATGATTTTTGTCTTCTATTTTTATGTTTGAGTACAGTGGGCCAGTAAATTGAATTCAATCAAACCCTGTAAAATGCTAAATGCATGTTTTTTGTTTTGTTTTATGAGCGTATTGTGATGACGGCATTGTGAAATTTCGGGTGCATTGAATTTTTCTCATACATGTCAGCCTCTGATAAGTAAATATATTGGTAACTACAGTCTTTCCAGTCGGTGGTATTACTGTCTGGAATCAATGCATCTGAAATATTTGTTTCTGTTGTACAAATCTTTGTTTTGTTAGTTTTTTTTGCCCATTTCGTAATTATACTGTTAAGCATACTTTTTACTTGATGTACCCGCTGAAAAACTGTTAGATTAGTGAGATGGAAGCAAGTTTCGACATTTGCCAACATTCCCCACGTTAAAGGCTTTGTGTATTAATGATAATATTTTGGGGGAGTTGGGTTAGTTAGAACTGTGATCATTACTTCCTATATGAAGCCACTGGCGTCAAGGTTTTGAAGTGGCTGTAAAAGGGAAACCGCCTTCATATCTCCATTTATCCCCCTCATAGCGGCGCTGGAGAGAGAGGTGGCTTCAGTAAGCCTGGTGGTAAGTTAACGAGTATTACACTGGTTAGTCCATTCCAAACCTTAACTTTCATTTTTAATTGAGCAAACTTTCTCTTGCTCTTTGAGTATTGTCATACTGTGGTATGCAAACATTTAACATTCTTTTTCTTTTGACAACACATTGTGAAATAATAGTTGGGTTCTTTTGGATGCCTTTTTTTATCTTTGGGGTAAAACATTTCTCAGTCAGTGTCAATGGTTTTCACAATTTAAATTGACGTGGTAATTAGACATTTCCACTGGCAACAAGAGTGTATTGGTTTTTTATTGTGTTATTGAGGAGTGAATTACTTGGGCTTATTTTTCCTTCATTTGAGAACATTTGGTCTTAGCAATATCAATTTGCACATGGCTATTTACAAAAAGGGTCTGGTATTTTACATAACATATATTGCATTTGAGAGGAAATGTGGTTTACCATAAGGTACCATTTTTATTTTATCCTTCCAAAATGGCCAACGGTGTCTGTAAGGAGTCTGAGTTACAATGCTCTTAAGGAGTAGTCCTGCATTACCAAGTGCCACACGCTGACTTGTCTTTACCTCTTCTCTCTCCCTGACTCGATGGACCTCAGGATCCAGCGAAGGAGAGCGTGAAATCGGTGAGTTGTGTGACAAGATCATATAGAACATTTTTAAAGATCACCAAGACTTTCGATGATTTTTCTTTGTTTGCAAACTGTTTATACAAAGTTGAACTTGCAATGGTTTAAATCAAATTCAAGCATTTCGTCAACTTTCAGACAAATTCTACTCAGATGTTGGAACAGTCTAAAACTTGCCCAGTCCCTCTTCCAGAAGGTTGTGCCAGTATATTTTATATTGACACTGGGTGTTACTAGGTTATTGATACATCTCGTTTCCCCTCCAGGACGCCCTGAGGAGCAGGATGACTCTGAGAACAGCACCATCTACATCACAGGACTCACTGAGACCGTCACCATTGACGAAATGGCAGAGTTCTTTAAGCACGTTGGACCAATCAGGGTGAGGAGGTTAAATGTGTTGACGGTATCTGCCCACCCGGCTATAAGCCTCAACCTCCATCATTAGACATCAGGCAGTTCCGACCGGTCTAATTTTGTAGTTGTAACTAGTTTATACTAGTATAAACTACTAGTTTATACTAGTATATTGCACTATAGATACTGTGAATGTGGTCATACTTCTGCTATTTGGCATAAGCATCTAAAGCGGCAGTGTCTCGCAGGCAGGTTTTGGAACATGGCCGCCTCTAATGCACAACGGTTCTTCTTTCCCAGATGAACCGTAGGTTGGGGCAGCCGGCCATCAACATCTACACGGACAAGGACAGCGGTAAACCCAAGGGTGACGCCACCCTGTCCTACGAGGAGCCCTTCTGTGCCAAGGCGGCCGTGGAACACTTTGACGGTAGGTTTCCTCATCTTTACTTTCTCTTCTGCCTCACCTTCAAAAATAATAACAGTTTTTTGTTTCCTTTTTTAAAGGAAAGGACTTCCAGAGCCGTCGGTTGAAGGTGTCGATGGCCCGGCGTAAGCCCATGATTGGAGGGATGCGAGGGGGCATGCCCATGAGAGAGGGCATGATGGGCCGCGGAGGTATGACATCTTGGCCAGTGCTTGACGCTACAGCTGTTACTCTGAAACAGAAGTGTCATCAGGTTAATAAATCCTTTGTATCAGGGTTGATGGGTCGTGGGGGAGAACGCGGAGGCTTCGGGCCCAGAGGAGGGCCTCGTGGTATGGGTCGGGGTGGACCATCAGGGGGCAACATGCAGCAGAGAGCTGGCGACTGGGAGTGCCCTAACCCGTATGTATCAACCTAGTGTCAGTTTACCTACGGCCTTTTGGTTTTTGCCATTGGGATTCGATTGTGACGGTTCTGCTCTTGATCCTTAGTGGCTGTGGGAACCAGAACTTTGCCTGGCGGATGGAGTGCAACCAGTGCAAAGCTCCCAAACCAGAAGGCCTGGGGGGTGGCCCTCCATTCCCGCCTGCAGGTACGACCCCAATATGTGTTTTTATGGTTTTCTGATCGACTCGATTGATTTCGCTTTACCTGCCCAGTGGCTGCTTTTGCCGTGTTTGATTTGTAAGGGTCAGCCCATGGTAATCTTTACAGTATCTTGGTGTGGTGCTGAAGACTACGACGTGTGTTCAGGTGGTGACCGAGGGAGAGGCGGGATCGGAATGCGTGGCGGCAGGGGCATGGACCGCGGCGGGCCTGGCGGTGCCGGGGGTCCGGGTGGCCCCGGCTTCCGGGGGGGCTGGGGTGGAGACCGCGGGGGATTCAGAGGACGAGGTGGCATGGATAGAGGAGGTTTCCGAGGCGCCCCGAGGGGAGGACCGCCCATGGGTGGCCGAGGTAGCAGAGGGATGGGCCCACCAGGCAAGATGGACATGAGGTAAAGAGCCACGGGAGGGAGCTGGCGAGGCCAACACATGACCTTGGCCTGTAATCACTTTACACTCAATATTGAGCTAAAATCAAGATGTCATCTTAACCAATAATATAGCTATGGACTATAATGGTCTCAATATCTCAATGATTGAGTTGACTTTGACTACTTTGTACCAAGACAACGTGCATGATTTATCACGTGCTGTGAATACGCCAAGAACACCTAGCATGAATCACTAGCTATGTGAGTGTTTTTGGTTCCTCTGGTCATCATTTCCATTCTTCCCAGGGACCATCGCCAGGAGCGCAGAGACAGACCCTATTGAGATGCCACTTTATGAGCTTTCTGTTCGACGTGGGAATCAATTTTTTAAGAGGAATATTTTAATTTATGATTCCATGTATCAATGGTTGTATAACTGCTGTAGAATACCATGTTGCAGTTACACTTAACACAGTCATTCAAGTGTTCAGTTGTTGTTTTAGTTCATTTACCGTTGTATGTTCCATCTTGTATTTTTGCATGTTTGTTTTTTTGCCTTTTTTAATTTTAGTTCTCACAATGTATAGTAAAATGCTTTTTTGTTTTTTTATCATAATTGACCCCTCATTCCTTGAGTCAACTAGCAGTCGTGTAATACCTGAACTTGGAAATAAAATGTCACTGTTTCACAGTAAAGCTGGAGAGAACCTTTCTTTTTCAGAACTTGCTAGTGGCTTCTAAATTTATAATGCAAATTTCTGAGCTTTGTAACTAAATGCATGATATTTGCTTTATACTGAATGCCTTTAAATAAATACCACTTGGAAATAACTTGTTAGTTCACAAATTGAGTTACCGGTTATGTTGTTTTTACTGTTTAGCTTATGATAGTATATTTGGTTTATTGTGGACTATTGCATGTCTTTTACTTGAGACCGCATGGTGGCGCTGTTACCACCTTCCGTTTCGTTGCAATTATATTAAATCTCTCAATCTGTATCCTAATGCTGTATACATAGTTTCAGTATGGCGTTCTGTTTAAATAAGTCATTGTCAGGTAGATCCTGCGTTAACAACATTGGTCTCAACCATTTCTCCTCTCCACTGTTACTCTCACCCTCCTGCTCACTCATCTCGTTTAAACCATGGATGTAGGCTATGAACATCCAGTGTCCTGCTGGACAGTAAACCATGGATGTAGGCTATGAACATCCAGTGTCCTGCTGGACGGTAAACCATGGATGTAGGCTATGAACATCCAGTGTCCTGCTGGACGGTAAACCATGGATGTAGGCTACGAACATCCAGTGTCCTGCTGGACGGTAAACCATGGATATAGGCTATAAACATCCAGTGTCCTGCTGGACAGTAAACCTGTCGCCATTAGAACAGGCGGTCCAAGGAGAACTCAAAACCGCAAGGTTGTTGGAAGGACCTGATGTAAGGGAGTGTGATGTAGTCCTGCAAGAGTCCTATAAGGGAATGTGATGTAGTCCTATGAGTCCTATAAGGGAATGTGATGTAGTCCAGTAAGGGAATGTGATGTAGTCCTATAAGGGAGTGTGATGTAGTCCTATAAGAGAGTGTGATGTAGTCCTATAAGGGAATGTGATGATACCTTATCCACTAACTACTAAAGATGTCCATACCACTGGGGTAGCATAATCCGTTTTGTATCTCGTGTACTTAGGCCTTTTCATTTGACAGATGAAGGCTTTTATGTCTTAAGTGTTTTTAAATCATGTCTCTGTGCGTCATGTTGCATGAGGTGTCGGGTCGCCTTATTTGCGCATTGCCTGAAATCCATTCTTTATGGCGCATATGTTGCTTTAATCGGTTCAGTGACGGTATGTTCCGATGTTTAGCTTCACAAGGTGAGGACTTTGTTTGATTGTATTATTATATAATCGTCATGGCTGTTGGGTTGTCCTCGGTTCGTGGGTCCTGCTGTGAAACATCAGTCAACATGGGGTTAATGTTATCCCTCGTAATGGGATGTGACGCCGAGTCTCCAGCAGGTCGACATATTCATGGGTTGATCTATCTGTAGGAACGGTAGACTGAAGGGTTGTCCTCCGTGGTCCTGGTCCTGGTCCTGGTACGGTGTATGGGTGTGTATCATCGACCGAGTCCTCAAGACGACTCGTCCCGCATTCATAAGGTCGGCGATGCGCGTCCGAAGGGAAACGGCTTCCTCTGAGACATCCGGAGAATCCACCCAGAGACGAAGCTTGTTCATCCCGCAGGAAGAAGCTCCGAGAGACCGACCCGCAGACTGTCATGGGCGCGTCAACGCGGTTATTTGTCGTTAATCTGTGGACGAGGTACCGGGGAGGCAGAACCACATGATCCAGTAGACAGTTATCGATATCCCGCAAAATATGGCTGATCAGAGCAACATCCAGTCCGCCGCCTCCAAGAGTATCAGGCCCTTTAAGTCGAGCGAGGAGTACCTGTACGCCATGAAGGAGGACCTGGCGGAGTGGCTCAACACCCTCTACGACCTGGAGGTCACCGCCGACACCTTCACGGACGGGCTGGACAGCGGCGCCGCGCTCTGCCGCCACGCCAACAACGTGAACCGCGCCGCGCTCGACTTCCAGCGCGGCAACCCGGAGGCTGCGCGGCCCATGAAGATGCCCCGCAAAGACGTCGTCTTCCAGTCGCGCAACGTCGTCTCCGGCTCGTTCGTGGCGCGGGACAACGTTTCCAATTTCATCACGTGGTGCAGACAGGAGCTGTGGATCAAGGACGTGTTGATGTTCGAGACCAACGACTTGGTGGAGAGATGCAACGAGAAGAACTTCGTTCTTTGCCTCCTGGAGGTGGCGCGACGCGGGGCCAAGTTCGGAATGCTGGCCCCCATGCTGATCCAACTCGAGGAGGAGATCGAGGAGGAGATTCGGGACCAAGAGATCCGGGCTCATCCACGAGAGGCGGATGAGCACCTGGAGCAGAGTCCACCGGGCAGGTGTTACAGTCGGAAGGAGATCCCCGAGAGTTTGAGTCTGGAGGACGAAACGGACGAGGCGCCATTTGTCTGGCAGCAGAAAAGAGTTTTATTGGACATGAGGAATCTGGATGAGTTGGTGAGTAGTGTCACGTGCCTCAACTTTGTATATCATAGCATCATGCATAATGTCGACCTCGTGTGTGTGTGTGTGTGTGTGTGTGTGTGTGTGTGTGTGTGTGTGTGTGAGCCTGTGTGCGTTAGAGAGAGAGTATAACTTCTCACACACCACTGAAAGGTTCCAGGTAGACTGAGCTGGTTACATTCCTCATGGAACGGGGAAGACCTTGAAGCGTTTCAACCCCCCTCTCCTCACCTGTCACAACAGTCTCTTCCACACCACACAGCTACCAGACACTACTGCACCTATACTGTCTTTACATTACACCACCACAGTATACAATCTGTGATTCGGCACACAGCCACACCTCTGCTTGAGGGCCACATGCCACAGGAGGGGAGAAAAATCAATTTTCACTGAGTGACTCCACAGCCTCCCCTGTGGTGTGGAATCTGAACCGTTATCCGACCTCATCTGGTGTTCTGTTACACCGGAGCATCTCCCCCCAGTGGGGGGACCGTCCGTCAGGAAGGAAGAGACGGTATCGTCATGGTCAGGAGGATGAGTCATTATGAGAAGTTCATATTTTGGTGCAGATGAGAGGAGTGCAACAATGCCCCCTTTCAGACCGGAGGTGTGTG